>JAMZAV010013613.1:0-15751 GCA_024449915.1 Sweltsa coloradensis | reverse complement strand
GTAATTTAATTTCCCTTTCATAAGCTCTTATAATTGATTTTGCTTTTCTTTTTGTTTGTTCATTATTGCTTTGATTATGATATAAACAATGTATTTTCAACTATATTTTTCTGCCTAGATTGTCTGGTTGCCGCCCAATGATGGAGCTTGCAACTTGATTTAGGTGTCCTGTATCATTGCTGTGATCAGTTTGACATGAAATTTTTTAAATAATTATATATCTGATATAATTATATATATGAGTCAAGTTTTGAACACAAAAATGAAGATTGAACACAAGACTAAAGATTCGCGTTCGGTAGTTTCTTCCGCGAAAGTTTGATTAGGCTACTCCCTGTTTTGCTGTTCTGTTCCTCATTTTTTGCAAACCTCATATTCGTTTGAGTGGAATCATCTAAAAAATCATTTTTTTTCTTTTCTATTTTCTTTTTTAATGATTTTTTCTTTTTTTCTTTCTTTTCTTTCTTTTTTTCTTTTTCTTTTTCTTTTCTTTTCTTTTCTTTTCTTTTCTTTTCTTTTCTTTTTTTTCTTTTCATTCTCCACCCTTTTTTATATTGATTCATTCATTGAATGCATATAATATCATTCAATTTGTTACCAAAATTCTTGTGTTAAATGCATTGTTGTTGTAATGCTTCTATTTAAAATATTTACGAAAATGTAATTTATTGTTGTTTCTGCACCTATGTAATTAGATTTATTTAGTTGTCCCCCTTTTTGTAAATCAGTTTTTATAACTGAATAGGATGGGACGTTAAAAAAATTTAAAAATAAATAAAAAAAATAAACACCCCTTCCTCCTCTTACCCGTGGGGGTTCTTATCAGATGGGTCCCTCCTCCTCCCCCCCCCCCCTTAGGCTAGAGTGGTGCATTAAAACCTAACGGTTGACGCGTTCTTAATCCAAAAAAACCCCAAACCAAAAACGAAATATGACCTAACCGGCTGAAAACGCTCTTGTTTTTCACTCGTCTTATTAATTCTGAATACACTTTCCCCGTCTGGGCCTGGGGTAGAATTGGCCCAGAGAAAAAGCCACCTCGCAAACATCAGCTAGTACGAAGGGTAGTATTTTACTCCCCGAAATAGAGGCGAGCTCTGGCAATCGTCGTTCCGGGGACCTTGCCCCCTTCCCTTGACGACCCCCCGGCGACGATGACAATGAAAACAACGAACGATGACAAAGACGATGACGACCGCGACGTGAGGAAACTCCCCTTCCTCCCCTTAACCGTGGCTGGTTCTGACCAGCATGGTCCACTCCCCCCCCCCCTCCCTTAGGCTAGAGTGGTGATTATGACCTAACGGTTGACGCGTCCAAAAACCAAAAAAAAAAACGGGTAGATTGGCCCATAGTGGTAGCGGTACGCAAAATAATACTGCACTTTTTGAACACGGTTTGCCGCTTTGCACAGTTGTAGGTGGGACCAAAAGAAATTTTTTAAGGATGTGGAGGCACTCGAAATTCCCTAAGAACTCAAAATGGCGGCCTTTTTTCAAAACAATGTTCTCAGATACAAAAATTCTTTTGATGTGTCTAATAAATCATGTTTGGTATCGTTTTCGTATATTTCCGACTCTAATAGCACGAAAATCAATGTTAAAATAAAAATCCAGGTGAAATTCTAGAAGTTTAACATATATTTAGTAGTATTTTCAAGAAATCTTCATAGATTGGGTCCGACATAGAAACTTTTTACCCTACCCTTGTAAATGCTTCTAACATAAAATTATTATGATTTAAATTTTTAAATTTTTAAAACCGAAATTCATTTTTTACTTTTTGGCCAGTCATTGCTGCGGCAACCAGAGGTCCCTCAACAATTTGGTTTAATGATTATGTGCTGATTAATATGCTCCCCTTTTTTAACGCGGTTTGGCACTTGGCTCATTTTGAGTTGGTACCCAAAAAGTTTTTTTTAAGATGTGGAGGCATTTAAAATTCCCCTTCGAATCCAAGAGGGCGGGGTTTTTGGAAATGACCTTTGAACACAAAATTTTGCTCAAAACGACAAATAATATCATGTTTGGTGTCAAGTCCATGTGAATTAGAGCCAGAGAACACGAATTTGACCTCAAAATATTAATGATACGTACAGTTTACAAATTCACTACGGCTTTATCACAAATCGACTAATGATAGTGATAGGTATTTAGTAAAGAATATAGGTATTTAAGTTTTTCTGTTTAAAGCAATTTATTACTTCTATGCCGCGTTCTTCACTAAGTTCACACATTGCTCTCTTGGCAGAAACGCTTGCCTTTGGAATTAAAAGCGGGCCCCTGTGAAATCTCTGAGTGCTAATGGTCAGTTTGCCGTTGTTAACCTATGCGCAGCTCACCATTTGCTGAAATCGAAGGGGGACAAGCCTGATTTTCGTGCGGAAAAAAGCATTTTAATTCAATTTCCCTGTGCTGACTTGCAATGAATAGTTTAGAGAAAAGCTGCTCATCAGTCATCACTTCTTATTCTTTTTGCGTGGCAGACGTAATTTTTAGTTTAGCCGTGAAGATCTTTTTGTTCCCCTGTCTTTAAGGGTTGAAAAGTAGTTATTAAGATATCAACTATATAGTATTCCTTTACAACCTTATACTGACTGATTGATGCCATCATGTACAGAGAGTTTAATGTGTCAACCACCTTCCCTGCTCATTAAACATTTAGCTGTCAATTACTATAAAATCTTCGTTTAAATTTCCAAGAACGTATTACCAAATTCTAGAAAACTGTCTTTGAGTCGACAACTGCTATGAATCAATAATAATAATAATATGTTAAAAGTAACACTAAGAATCCACTTTATAAATTTAAGTACCTAGCCTTACATAATACCCACTATATTTGGTATCATTTGTATTATTTTATACATTATATACTTAATTTATACACATACATTATATACTTTGATTGAATACTACGTCATCTGACATCTTAACCTGAATTGCCACAAAATATTATGCGCCCACACACAAGCCTCTCTCATGTGGAATTCACCTTCATATTATGTAAATCAATGTTGGTTTTCTACGTTATGTATTATCTGTATCAATGAAGTTGAATAAAAGCGTGCTAAATCTGAATCTGAAATCTGAAACTGAGCGCAAGTGTCTCCCTAAACATAGTCTGGTATGCTGAGTATGTTCATGTTGTCGAAGAATACTTAGGGTTTCATTTGTGCGGAATAAATTCACTGTGTAACCTGCAAAAACTTTAGGACATGGGAACTGACCACCTCCAAAGAGCCACTGGATTTTCTGTTAGGCCCACTACACCACGTCACCCTTAATTTAAAAGCATTATTTTGTTCGTGGCTTTTTCTACGGCAAGGACAGAGAATGGTCTGGGAGTCTTGTAGATTACATAGTTTCTACTACAGAACTCACGGTGAATGCTTAGAGTTGTGTTTGAGAGCTCTTCAAGGTCTTTTAAATGCATTTTCAATCAGCGAGAGTAATGTGTGTGATCAAAAAAAAAGAAACCAAGGAACTATGCGTTTGAGAGATTCTTTGAACAGGTTATAGTACCATTTTTAAGTGGCCATTGGACAAAATTTGCTGAGCTGCAGGCCAACTCAAATGGCGCACTCAGGTGTTCATAGGCGCCAGCTCCGTGGGTGCAGGAGGGGCCCAAAAAAACCCACGAGATAGATTTGTGTAGGAGCTGGCACCCACACAAATCATCACAAACGGTAGTTTTTTTTGCGCATCCAAAACACATACGGGAATTGAATGGTATATATGCAAGATTTATTTTTTCAATGTAACAATTGTAGTAGGGCTGATTCGAAAACTCCCGCAAAGCCCCCAGTGCCAACCACTAGCGGGGGATGTAATATAATCTATCACCTCAGTGAAATCACTTCTATTTGGTGGGTTTCCAGTTTTGACTGCCAAAAAACTACATTTTTTGGTATTGCATTCAGTCCAAAACTTTTTTCTAAAACGCACCAAACGCACTCTAAAAACCTGATTTTTAAAATTTTCGCCTATTGTTGGGGGGCTTGGCCCCCCGAACCCCCGGGGGTCACCATATTCTACCTCCGGGATATTAATTTCCCTCACAGTAAAACTACCCCAGAGCCGCCATGCTCTACCCCATACTTTGTCTATGTTTTGAGCACCCACAGTCGTTCTGAAAAGTTGGCGACCCTGCAGGTGTTAATGATTTATGCTGACGGTTGGTAATACATTACCAAATTTTGCATGCAATTGACGACTCGAAATGGGCGGAGCTTAAAACGATCGATAGTCACGTGACTAGTATTGGGTATAAATCCTCATTTCGCAAGCTGGCGCCTGCTGAACGGCGCATCACTTATCACGCTCTAACTTTTATTCTATTCATTAATAATATTTAGCAAACATATCATTCCTTGTAATAGCGATTATTCCGATTGTTTTGACAAAGTCGTTAGCTTGTTATAACAATGTACGCATCACACAAGTGAAAATTATCAATGACTTAAGTTTTCTCATTAATAATTTGACAAAAAACTACTGATCGGATTTCGACAAGGATTCTTTGTAATAATGCATCAGACTGTTTAGACAAGAAATATACTAACTTTCTAGATAGAAAGTGCACTAAACGAAAATTTACAGCATAGAGTAATATGCAGCGTGCACTTTTTCAGGCTCATCCGCACGTCAAGAGTGCGTATTTTAGATAAAAACACATACCCTGCATATTACTCTATGCTGCAAAGTTTCGTTCAGTGCACTTTCTATCTAGAAAAGTTAGTTTATTTCTTGTCTAAACAGTCTGATGCATATTTTTAAAGATGTCTTGTCGAAATCCGATCAGTAGTTTTTTTGTCAAATAAATTATTGAGAAAACTTTAGTCATTGATAATTTTCACATGTATGATGCGTACATTGTTATAAAAGCTAACGACTGTGTCAAAAAAATCGAAATAATCGCTGTTACAAAGAATGATATATTTGCTAAATATTATTCATTTAACTTTTGTCCAAATATTGAATAGAATAAAAGTTAGAGCGTGATAAGTGTTGCGCCGTGAAGCAGGCGTCAACTTACGAAATGAGGATTTATACCAACTAATTCCGCCATGTTGCCTCGTGACGTCAGGAGGCGGGTACAATTCAAGTCGTCAATTAAATGAAGTACATTTATGTAGATATCCACACTTGGTTGCAAATAATGAGCCAAAAAGGTCCATTGCGAGACATAAGTCCAAAACGCGAAAAAAAATGGAAAATCCAAAACAGGGATTTCAATTCTAGAAATTATCACCACACCGTTTATATTACGATTAAACCAAATTTACCTGCTAGTTCACATTGATTTAGTCGTTGATATCCAGTATTAAAATATGCGTTTAAATAATCTGTACACTTGTAATAAATTCCCAAAGTTCACCCCAAAATTGAGTAAATTACGTATATTTTACGATTTGTGTATTCAAAATAAATGAATTAATTTAGGAGTACGCGTAATGGATCTCATAGATGGATTCTTTATAAAAGTTCGTGTGAAATATTATACCGACGTTATTAACTGTTTACCCGAAAGAAAGAAAAAACAGAAAACTTAGTTCTGAGACTCGTCTCCGAGCCAGCCTAAGCGACTCCTCTTAACAACGTCACAAAGTAAACACAGGCCAAGTTAACTCCAGTATTGAGTTTAAATTCTACAAAATATTCAGTTTCTCAATTATTTGTTATTTTACTTTAATGTTGAAGTAATATTTGTATTCTGAGAGTCACTGACATACGAAAATGACTCCCAAACACAGATGAATTTGAAAAACTGCAAGAATTTTGTTACTAAGGTCAACATTATAAAAATCGACGCCATCTTGGATTCAAAGGGAATTTTTATTGCCTCCACATCTTAAAAAAATCTTTTGGGTACCAGCTTCAACTGAGCCAAGTGCCAAACCGTGTTAAAAAAGAGCAGCATATTAATCAGCACAATAATCATTAACCACCTGTTGAGAACCTCTGGTTGCCGCAGCAATGACTGGCCACAAAGTAAAAAAAAAAAAAAATCGGTTTTAAATTAAACATTTAAATCATTAAGCGAGCGAAGCGAGCGTTTCCATTTGACTCTGCCGGAAAAATTAGTCACTGTTTTTTTTTTTTTGTTTTTTTTGTTTGTTTGTTTGTTTGTTTGTTTGTTTGTTTTTTTTTTTTTTTTTGTTTGTATGTCTCGCGATAACGTTCGAACGGAGCCTCGGATCGAGTTGAAATTTTCACCATCCGCAAGCTTCGTACTAGATTGAATGCCATTAGTTTTGTGGCAAAATCGGCCAAAAAGTTAAAAAGTTACATTAAAGTTAATCGAAAGTTTTTTTTTTCAAACTAACCGGCGACAAAATCTGAGATAGCCAAATCATTTAGAATGTCCGTCCGGTCAAGAATATGTAAATTTTATTTTGATCCGATAAGTAGTGTAGATGGAAATTACATTATAACAAAAGTAACGTTGCCATGGCAACGAAAAGACGCGCGAAGTTTCTATCTAATACACTGCCACCTAGAAGTAATCAAATATTTTCGAGAAGCAGTCTATTATTTGTCACCAAAGAGTTTAAATAGTTTTCCAAGGAGTCAAGGTCCTCTAGATGGCGGTGGATTTTATCCACAAAGTAAAGGGTTTTTTCACACACGGGTTTACCCAAATACCTTGGCAATAATAAATAATATTGGAAAGGGCAAACGCCAAAAATTTTATTGCAATGTGGGTCTAGCTATAGCACGTGCTCGCTTATAAAGCGTCCCAACTGAGCGTTTCTAGAAATAATTTAATGCTAGAAGAAATTACAGGGTAGGGTAAAGGATTTTCCCTACGTCGGACCAATCTAAGAAAATTTATGAAAATACTACTAAATACATGTTAAACTTCTAGAATTTCCCCGATTTTTTTTTTGACATTATTTTCGAGTTAATCGAGTCGGAAATGTACGAAAACGATACCAAACATGATTTATTAGACACATCAAAAGAGTTTTTGTATCTGAGGACATCGTTTTAAAAACTGGCCGCCATTTTAAATTCTAAGGGAAATTTCGAGTGCCTCCACATCCTTAAAAACTACTTTTGGTCCCACCTACAACTGTGCACAGCGGCAAACCGTGTTCAAAAAGTGCAGTATTATCGTTTTTCATGTCGTGTACCGCTACCACTATTTATTATAGGCCTATTCATTCTAAATTATTCATGTTTTTAATAAAATTATAACTAGGAAAACGCTCAGTTGGACGCGTTGTTGAGCGAGCACCGGTACGTGCAACACGACCCGAGTACGACATTCCCATAATGTTACATACCAATAACTCTTTAAGGTCTTGACCGATTTTAGCTAAAAATTGTAAAATAGGAGAGAATGGATAAAATCCACCGCCATCTAGGGGACCTTGACATTATTTTTTGGGAAAAATTTTTAACTCTTGATTACTTCTAGGTGGCATACATAGGGGACCAGAATTCTCGTGCAACTTTTCGTTGCCATGGTAACGTCACTTTTGTTAAAATGTAATTTCTATCTACACTACTTATCGGATCAAAATAAAATTAACATATTGTGACCGACGGACATTCTAAATGATTTGGCTACCTCAGATTTTGTCGCCGTTTAGTTAAAAAAAAAACTTAAGATTAACTTTAATGTAACTTTAAAAACTTTTTGAACGATTTTGCCACAAAACTAATGGCATTCAATCGGGAACGAAACTTGCGGATGGTCAAAATTTCAACTCGATCCGACCCTCCGTTCGACCGCTATCATGAGCCAAAAAAAGCTGTGCGACTTTTCTGTTGCCATGGTAACGGGACTTTGTTATAATGTAATTTCCATCAAACACTACTTATCGGATAAAAAATAAAAAGAATATATTCGTGATCGGACGGAACATTCTAAATGATTTAACCACCTCAGATTTTGTCGCCATTTGGGTTGAAAAAAACTTTCGATTAACTTTAAATGTAACTTTTAAACTTTTTTGAACGATTTTGCCACAAAAACTAAAACAGCAACCCGCCTAGGGGGTTTATTTTAATTGTGTTTAAAATTTCAGGTCGATCAGAGAAACGGTGCGACCTGTATCGAAGCAGTAACGAAAAAAAACAACAAAAAAACAAACAAAAAAACAAAAAAAAACAGACATTCGAGCCCATAAGAGTCAAGTGGAACGCTCGCTTTGCTCGCTCAATAATATTATCACAACCGTCTTAATCATATACTATTAATTTAGAAATTTAGATAACAACCAAAAACTTACACAACAAATCCAGTTCTTAACGTACAATGCCACAGTCCGTACAATTGACCCACCCGGTTAAGTGACCTAGTTTCTCACGTCGTCGTTTAACTTGGTTCGGGTGGTTGCTCTAAACATTAACAGTAATAAATTAGATCTACTTGAGCTAGGGTATCACAAGTGATTCAACTCCCCCATATCTGTACGAGAAACATAACTCCCCGAACCTAGAGGCGAGCTTTGGCTGTCCCTTTGTCGCTGACACTTGCCCCCTCCCCTTGACGTCCTCCCCGAAAGACGATGACAAAGACGATGATGACCACGACGTGAAAACCCATTCTTTTCCTCCCCGTATACCCGTGGCTGGTTCTGACCAGCATAGAACTTTTCTCCCCACATCCCGCTAGGCTAGAGTGGCGCATAATGAACTAATGGTTGACGCACACATAATCAAAAATACCAAAAGAAAAAATCAAAAATATATTAAAGGAATTATCTCATCTTGGTAGGACTTCATAGCATATCTTGAACCATTCAATTTCACGGAAATAGATCTTAGATGCAGCTTGATCGACATCTGGTTGCTAGAAAATAGAGTTTTAAACTATCACTGCACGAAAACTAGTGGCCTAAAAATGACGTCACTGTACGGCCACTCATCGAGTCGACCCGAGCGTGTGGCCGGTCCGCGGCCGGCTCGCGTTACGAAAGTACTCGGCTTTCAAGACCCAATCAGTCGATTTCTCGCAGCTGTGCGTTTCGTTGTAGAGCACCAATTATGATGAAGATGATGATATGATGATGATGATGAATTATTATCATTATGATGATTATGATCAAGTATAGCGAGTATACCACGTGCTTCTATTCCTTTGTATGGATAGTGAACTCGCTTTGGAAGATACTTGAGTCTTTCTTTGTGGTAAGATTCTAGGGCACCTGTGTAAAACATGTTATTTTGTATGTCAATTCACATTACATTATGATCTAGGTACCAAATATGAAACATTTATTGATATATACGTTTTAGCAGTACGTTCATGCAGCAATATAATATTCATGTTGTGAATGTGTGATATGTGTGGTTTGTGCGTGTTTGGGGGGGGGGGGGGGGTTGGCATCTCACCCTATCGTCTCTGTGTTTTTCTTTATTAGAAATGATATGTATATGTTTGAATACGAGTGCGTTGGTAAGTGCGTGGAAAGAAGTATCCTCAAGTATCGCATAACTTATCACGTATACAACACAGATTGCGCGCTGGGTGTTTACGACCGCTCAGATAAATGTGAGTGCATGCTTGTGTCATGTACAGTCGTGTTAGGAAGGTTTTATTTCTAATGTGATTGTCTGCTAGAGGGTTTTGGGGGGCTTAAGTTGGGTGAACTCGCGCACAACGCTCTTCTATAAAGAATGACTGTTTATTATCATTGATTTTGAATGATTCTACATATGATGGTTATTGCGTTACATGCATTTGCTCACAATATTAGGACAAAATGTGCACGGAAAATATAAAATAAATATTTTTTTATGAAAAATAAAGACAAGTATGACAATAGTTGCTGGTATGCTTATGATAACTTATCACAGTTTGGAAACCGATGAAATGATAGCTGTTTGTGTAATTTATTTTCTATTATTATTTTTATATTCACCTGCACTTGATCACCATTTTATATTTTGACTAACATACACCATTATTAAACGAGGGAGCGGAGCGACAGAGTGTCCTCCATTCAACTCGAACGGTTCTCAATTCTGTGATTCTGTCTGTCTGTCTGTACGGTCGAAAATCAGCCGAACCGCTGAACAGATTGGGCTGAAATTTTAAACAGACATCCGTACAAGATTATTGGGGAACTGCTAACAAATCCCTAGATCCATTGCGATTTAATCCCACAATAAATAAAAATATGATTTTTTAAATATCGAAAGCATTTGTTTAAGTAGCAAGCTAGCGGGACGAGATCTATCTGGCTGGTATGGCTTAGTGGTAAGCATTAAGCCCCTACCAACGGAGGGGTGGGGTTCGATACCCATTGGGTAAGACTTTTTTAATATTTTGAGACCCACATATTATTTTTGAGGGGTGTTAAATGGGAAATAAAAATTAGTGATTTTGTTTTATATTGGAAATTTGTTAATGTTTTTCGCTAATACGTTTTGAACACGATTCGCTTTTCGAATGTTCAATTTAAACAAAAAAACGAAAAGTCGTTTTTAAAAACGAGGGTGAGTAACCCATGTGGTGAGTACCCGGTTAATTCTCCATTGGCTAGATCCACCCTTAGATATAGGGGGAAAGGGGATGTTTCCGGGTACTAAACATTTGGGTTCATCACTCTTTTAACAACGACTTTGGCGTTTCCCTAGTTAAACGAGGGAGCAGAGCGACGAGGTTCCTTTAAACTCAAACGGTCTCTTTCTGTGATTTTCTGCTGTACGTCGAAAATCAGCCGAACCGCTGAAACGATTGCGCGAAATTTTAAACAGACATGGCACGAGTTTACTGAGAACTTTTTAACAAAATCAGCTAGATCCTTTGCGATTTAATCCCTGTTTTTTTAAAAATATCGATGCCATTTTTTTAGTAGCAGCAGCGGGCGAACTTACGTGTCTCCCAGGCCCTAGTGGTAAGCATAGACCCTAGCAGGGGGTTTGAGTTCGATATCGTTATTTTTAAACTTTTTTATTTTTTTACCCCTAAAATTTTTTTTGAGGGATGGGTGATGGGAAAAAAAAAATTGGGTGATTTTGTTTTATTTTGGAAATTTGTTAAGTTTCACTCTAAACTTTTTTGACACGATTCGCTTTTAAATTTTCAATTTAAACTAGGAAAACGCCAAGCCCGATGTTAAACAGTGTGTGAGCCAAGTTTTTGATACCGGGGAACATCGCCTTTTTCCAAATACCTAAGGACGATCTACCAGTATGGGGAATGATACCGGGTACTATAACATGGCTCACTCACCTTTAAAAAGCTTTGGCGTTCCCTATAAATAGCATCGATATTATTACACTATTTCTTCCCGCGGCAATTCTTTTTACCGCACTATGAATGATGATACATACTGCAATGTTTCTCTTTATGCGGGGCGGGGGACCGAGGCGCATACAGTATCACCCCCCGGGGGGGTACAATGACTCATTCCACGTTCGGCCGGAAAACCACTAAAATCCTGCCGAGCGCAGCAAATTTTTTGGGGTTTTTTCCCTTTTTAAACCCAAAGTTCTAAAAAAATCAACACGTTAAAATATTAAAAGTTTTTCCAAATTTATATACCCCTTTTAAATAGGAAAAAAGCTCATTGGACGCGTTGTTGAGCGAAAACCGGTACGTGCAACACACCCCATACGACATTCCTAATGTTACATACAATAAGTCTTTAAAAGGCTTATCGATTTTGCTGAAAATTGTAAAATAGGAGAGAATGGATAAATCCCCGCCCCTCTAGAGGACCTTGACTCATTTCTTTGGGAAAAAAATTTTACTCTTGATTTCTTTTAGGTGGGAGTACTAGTGACCAAAAATTTTTGTGCGATTTTTCGTTGCCATGGGAACGTTTTTTTGTTAAAAGTAAAATTTTATCTACACATTATCGGGAAAAAAAATAAAATTAACATATTCGTGCGGACGGACATCTAAAGATTGGCTACTCAGATTTTGTCCCGGGTTTTAATTTAAAAAAAAACTTAGATAACTTTTAATGAACTTTTTAACTTTTTTGAAGATTTTGCCCCAAAAAAAAATGGCATTCAAAACGGGGAAAGAAACTTGCGGATGGTCAAAAATTTCAACTCGACCGAGCCTCCCCTTTGACCGCTATCTGACCAAAAAAAACTTGGCGACTTTTTCCCTTGCCCTGGTAACGGGACTTTGTTATAATGTAATTTCCTACATACTTATCGGATCAAAAAAAAAAAAACATATTGTGATCGGGAAGGGCATTCAAATGTTTGGCCCACTCAGATTTTGTTGCCGTTTTTTAGTTTGAAAAAAAAAACTTTTTTGATTAAAAATTTAATGTAACTTTTTAAATTTTTAAAGATTTTGCCCCAAAACATACACAAACCCCCCCTTGGGGGGTATGTACATGTGTGCAAAATTTCAGGGCGATCAGAGAAAAAGGGGCGACCCTTTTCGAAGCAGTAACAGAAAAAAAAAAAAAAAAAAAAAAAGACATTGGAGCCATAAGAGTCAAAATGGAGACGCCGCTTTGCTCGCTAAATTTCATTTAATTTTTAAAACCAAAAAAAATTAAAACCTTTATTTTTTTATTACATTGATTACAAAAAATCAATATGGACTTATCATCAAAGCACAACAAACTTATTTTTCCTTCTAGCAACATCACAGGCTGCCAATATTACCTTTCCGGTTGAAGCGCCCTTTTCCTATCCGCGTAATAAGTTTTTATGGCCGCATTCTTGTTTGCTCGGGTAGTGACGCCACAGGCTTTGGAAAATTTTGAACGTTGTCACGAAAGTGGGAAAAATTTAAGCTCTCAAAAAACGCTTTTCCATAGTAACATTTTCAACAATTTTTAAAAAGTAATTATTTTTTCCCCCGTTTTGTTTCTATTTAAAAAAGACAAATCTCAAAACAAAAAAAAGTGGGTGATTGCGAGAAAATTTTAAAAAGATCTGCATTTTCCCAGCAAATAGTATTTTGCCCACTGCCAAAATGTCCCTTTTCCCTCAAAAACCTACTAAATTTTTTAATAGTGTCTTATTTAGGTAGTAAAACTGGGGGTACTTTAGTTTCTTGAGTGTGCACGTTCATCCCCTGGATCCCCCTAACCTCAGTTTCTCCCCTTCTCTAGACTCGACCACAATCCGATTTTCCCCATTGGAACTGTTCTCTTTTCCCGGAAGGCGCGTCGCCGGAAAAACCGACTTTACCCGACCTATATATACTTTAAATTTCCCCTTACATTTTAATAAAGAACTCTTTTATTTTGCCGAGTTTGGTAGGTGTTGTTTGTGAGCAAATTTGTCCGCCCGTCCCCGGTTGAATAAAGAGAATTCCCCAAACATCAGATTATCGCTTTAGTTTGGGGAGGGGGGGGGGGGGGGGAATTTTGAGGTGCATTTTTAGAGAGTGGACCCACGGACAGATTTAGGGGCGGAGGGGAAGGGTTGCGTCGATAAAGGGGGTTTGGGCCCTTACCTTTCATGTGTATTTACTCGTCATTCATTTCCCTCGGATCATCTCTTTTATTAATTTAAAATTTGAAAACAATATAATCATCAAACTCACCATACACTCATTTCATTAACTTACAATATCACAGGCGGCGGAATATGATCTTACCGGTTGAAGCGCCCTAGTTTCTCACGTCGTCTATCAACGACAGTACTCGTCTTGGACCCGACTCCTGTGGCTCATCGGTCGCGTGACCACCTCTACCTGGTGAAGATGGCGTCGTGCGCGTCGTGTCCACCCGCACGTCGCAAGGCACTTTTGTTCGACCAGTTCATAAGCTGGTGTTACTCCCCCTTGCTTAGATAGCCAGGGAGGTTTCGTTTGTTTTCGTTTCTTCTCTTTTATCTTTCCTCTTTTCCTCAATTCTTCAGTTAGTTTTCCTTGTCGAAGTGATTGTTTGGTGGGCGGTTTGATCGCGCCGTTTAGTTTGTACCGTTTCAATCTATTCAGATCTTCAATGCACCAACAATCCAGTTGTTGACTGGTCCTGACCAGCATAGGATTTTACTCCCGTATCCCCTAGGCGAGAGTGGCGCATTATGACCTGACGGTTGACGTGCCCTTAATTCTTAAAACTTGGTTTTATTAATAAATATATCTGACTCGTTGTTTACTATAAATGGATATGACAACGCCGACAAACTTTTTTAAAACCCTTATTCAAAGTTATTTGTTTTACCATAATTAATTATTCTAAACTGTTCATCTTTTTAACAAAATAATAATTATTTTCATCTCTACCGTCTTTATCATATTCTATAAGTTTATTAAGCGAGAAAACAATATAAAAACAAACACAAAATTCAGTTCTTAAGCATACAATGCCACAGGCCGTGCAATATGACCTTCCCGGTTCGAGTGCCTAGTTTCTCACGTCGTCGTAGTATTATCTCACTTTGCAGCCTCCCCCGACGACACCAACATGACAACACGAACGAAAACATAGATGATAACGACCACGACGTACCCCGTCTGGGCCCGAGGTAGATTTTGTCCTACAGATTTAAAAAACAATTCTTAGAACTATTTTAAGAGGCATGTATTTACCAATATATAATCCAGGAGATGTCAGGAACATACTAGCCCTATAGTTATCATCAGCAAACACAAACTCGATCTACTATTCATTAACATTATCACATGCAGCGCAATATGACCCACTCTGCTAAAGGGCCCCGTGGGTTCTCCCGGGGTTCTATATGCGGGGAAAACCCTACGCCCCGAAGCTTTTGGGACACTACGAGGACGCGGGTTCGTGTACAGCGCAAGGCCTGGGTTTAAGTAATGTCCTGCACCCTGATTTTCACCCCTCATCCGTTTCCAATATCAATAATGCAAAAATAGAGTCGTATTAGAATCAAGCATGTAGCTATCGATTTAGATACCGTCATAAATCGAATTAAACAAGACTTTATCACTCTTACAAAATTATGGCCTTGTTAGAAAAAACATTTCCCCAGTCCTGGGAACCACTTCCCCCTCCTAAGATGACTGAGATAAGAGAGACCCAGTCACTTTATGTAGTGACTGGTAAACACATTACTTGATTATGCTACTAAGACCTGTGGCTAAAGGCCCTTAACTAATTTGAATTATGTTGCATTCACCAGGCCCAATCAGAGAGTCAGCTGATTCCAGATCTCTGCCGAACGTAAGTTAGAGATTGCTACGTACCCAGTGATAATGCAAGGTCATCAAAGTGTGTTATAACATTGTCACGTGTCCCTGATATTGAACTGAATGAATTGCACTTTGTCCGTCTAGTTTTAGAGATGGTAATGTGCTTTGACAACATTACAGTTTATAACACGGAACTAATACCTATCAATTGCATCAATATTCTGATATTGACTGATGAAATGATGCCAATGTAATTATCAATCATTGTACACTAATTTATAACTGGGTGCTAGCATTATATAAATATGTTGAATGATAAGTAAATACCCAATATTGATGGAAATCAATATCCAATCAATTACAATGAAAATGAATCCTAGTTTTCAATACAATACTAAGCATCCATTTAATTGTATGAACTAAACGGAGATGTGTTTTAAACTAATTTGGCGGCCATTTTGCTAACCCACCTTAAGCAGGGGTTGGCTTGGTAATTTAGGTTACTGTTCCCCACTGGAAATTAGTTGTATGACTTGAACGTCGACGTTGAAAATTACTCAAAGAACGATGACAAAGACGATGACGAAACCCCGGACGTGAGAACACCCCTGTTCTCTACCCTAACCGTGGCTGGTTCTTACCAGAATGGGCTCTTCCTCCCCATATCCAAAACCCAACGCAAAAACTTTGGTAGGCCCCCCCA
>JAMZAV010013612.1:0-16312 GCA_024449915.1 Sweltsa coloradensis | reverse complement strand
TTTGGGAAAAAAGGGGGGTTTTTTTACCCTAAGGACAGGTAACTCTAGGCCAAACTGTTACTTATGAGACCCAATGGCTGGTTAACCCCTTAACCGTTTTTAACATATTGCTGATTATTAATTAGTTATTGGCCCTAGGCGCAAAAATCTTAAAAATTTTTAAAAATAAAAAACAGTGTTACTTTCCCTGTGAAAACGAATACTCCCCCGTCTTTTGAATACTCTTATTTGCACCAAAAAAAACAAGCCCAAACCAGACCATTTTTATGTAGAAAGGCTACAGCCGCCCGCGCTTTACCAATGTCACGTGGTTTTGGGGGGCTCGTTCGCCTCGATATGTTTGTTTCACGATCGTGACGCTGTCCCTCCCCAAATATAAGCTCGATGTTTGTGGGCCTTCCATAGGTTTTTAATATCTATGGTCCGGCCCCGCCCCAGAGCCGTCCCGGAGTCGGTACATTTTTTTATGTTTCGATGTTGGCAGCAACGTTGTTTTGATTTTGTCGTGACATGAGGGAACGTTGACGTTCGTTTGTACTGCTTGAATAGAAATTTGTATTTTAAAACCCTGTACCTCATTGTAAAAAAAAAAAATTCAAACCTTATCTTTTTCCAAAAAAAACCCCGGCTACGCGTAGGCCAGTATTTATTTTGAGGTTATGGGGTTCAATGAAAAGGGGCGGCTAGGTAGGCCCTAGGGCCCCAAACCAAGCTTTGTGGCCCAAAAATGGAGGCCTATGTGTAGGCTAATACAACCCTTACCTTGGTTTCGCTACTCCTAAAATAAAAAAGTTTTTTATCTAGGCTGGGGCCTAGTGGGCCCGAATCAAGAAAATGACTGGGTGCTGTGCCCCCAACTGCTCAAATCGAGCCAACAAAGGTTTTAAGGTTCATCAGTTTCCTGCAAACAAAGAGCGACGACTTCCCCAGTGGCTACAAAATTTTAAAGAGAAATAATTGGACCCCTACGAAGAATCCGACGTGTGATGAAAGTATCATTTGTTGAGGGCTGTAACCTGGGCTTCGAAAGTCTTGTAAAAAACGCCCCATTTTGGATCCATTGACATTTTGTTTTGCGTCGATTTGGGCCCCCCACCGGCCCCGGCAGTCTAGCAACTTTTGTTGTGATTGCGCGTGATTTCGACCTTACCTTTGCCTTGGCCTTGCTAACCTGGAGCGATCGTGATAGGCCTACCGATAGGGCTGTGCAAAGTGTGTTTCAAAATCAACATCTTGCTTATAAATTTGAATATGACAGGGTTTTCGGCAAATGAGTCTAATAACACAAGGAAAGGATAAAGATGCATCGTTTTCCTGCTTCACCAAACGAAGAGCCAAAGGGCCCAGTTTGAAAAGACCGGGAACACGGGGCCCCAACTGCGCGGAATTTTGTGCTCGGTTGTTTCCCTTTTACTTTGGTTATTGTTCTTATTAGGTAAAGGTCCTCTGTCCCTACCCCTAGCGGAGGTTTTGCGAACGCGTAAAGTAAGGTTTTCGTCATCCAAACGCGATATTAGAAACCATTTTGGATCACTTTTTGTTGTTTAAATTTTGGGGTTTTATTTGTGATATTATTCTTTCATTTAAATGAGGGGTGCTCAGCACCGAATTTTTCAAAAACTCCAGAAAAGGTGTTCGGCTATTTTGATTTCCATCTTCTCCGAGAAGAAGAGCTAAATGGGTCCAAAAATTTAAGCTTATCAGTGGACAGATTGACGATCCGATTGTGTGAGGTAGGCTAGGTAGGGGGGGCCCAGCCTAGGCCTAGTATAGCAATTTTTATGTTGTCTTTTTTTAAAATGGCCTTGGCCCTTAGCAAGCATAATAAATTAGGGCCAGCCTAGGGCCCATTTTCGGCCCGCCTAGCCTAGCCCCAAGCCTAGCCTACTTCTTCGGTTCAGGGGCCCCAACTTTTTTTTCATGCGTATTTCAAGCTCTTTAGAATCCCGTAAAACTACTAGGGCCTAGGCTATTTTTACCTACAAAAACTTTAACGTTGCTATAAACTGGTGTAGGCTAGGCCTACAAAACTCGCCACGACGCTTGCCCCCCCCCCCCCCCAACCCAGGTTTTTTTCCCCCAAAAATTTTTTTGGGGCCCCCGAACCCAAAAAAGTGCCGGCCTAGGGCCTGACCTACTTTGGCATGTGGTCTAGCCTAGGCCTTCTTAGTCCCTAATGCAGGGAAATAGGCCCACATTTTTTTTTTTTAACCTAGGGATAGGGCCTAGGTAGCCCTAGGCTTTGTGCCGATGGAGATAGGCCTAGGCCTACCTGAAAATCGCACTCGTGCAAAAAATAGTGTATGCCTTGGCCTATTCCACTGGGCGAACTGCACTTGCTCCGTGCACTCGCAGTGCACACTGAGCCGCACAGACTCCGAGGGTCAGGGCAATCTTCCCAGTGCAAATATGGTTGCCATAGACCCGTAAAATTTGGTTATGTTGTTAGATTTGATCGACTTTTCGTCGGATAGGCCTAGTAGCGACGATGAGTTGAACAATTCAATATTTGAATTGTCTCATAGAAATCACAACTACGTAGAAGATGTTGGTTGTCCACACGTACTCCGACATTAGAAGTACATTTGCATAATATTTGAGTTTGAGGTTAGATCTTTATTGTTTACTATTCAGTCCAGTCGGGAACGGCTATAATGTGCATAGGCTAGGCAGTTGGTTTCGACTTTTTCCCCATTCTCATCCATCACAATTACTTTGAAAGCGTATTAAGACATATTGATAGCGAGGGTTGCTACTCAATATTATGCACTAAAAATAATCGTATTCCACTGACAATTGCACTCAGGGCAGCACTGGTGCCGTTAGTGATGGGAATTTTCATGAAAATTTTCAAAGCATTGAAAATTTTCAATTTTTTTTTTTCTTTTACAATTTCCTCTTTTATTAGATAGGCCTACAAGTTGATTTTAGGGCCTATATCACAAAATTAGATATATATATATACAAAATTACTAACACATTTTACAGACCTAATAAAATAGTTCCTTTCCTCCTCGTTCCTCCTAGAGTACATTTTAGGCCTAGGCCTACTCAGGGATACAAAGTTGCCAGGGATAGGTATAAAACATGGGCTACTGGTGATAATTGTTTTATTAATTATCATTGTACTGGTACATAACAATATAATATGTACTCAGCAAACACAATAAAAAATACAATAAAACAAACAAACAAATAAAAGCATATTGAAAATTTTCATGAAAATTTTCAAGCCTTGTTGAAAATTTTCAGTGAATTGAAAATTTTCAACGTGCATCACGTGACTGTTAACGTTTCAGTGCGCACTCGGTGCGGCCCAGTGGAAAACGCCATAACACAAATGGAGTGTTTATTCGTATGTTGAATCCTAGGTTACGTTAGGGTATCATCTGGACGACTACGACGAGAATGACGGTACCACAATCACACAATATCACAAAAAATCAGGGCGGTGTGGTTGACTGGTTGGGCTGTCACATTTTGCCAGGAAAGCTCCTTTAGGCCCTATGGTGATGAGATGTACCTCGGTCACGGTTTAGTGACTAGTGGAGCTACTACGGGCAGGCTATATACCTACGCTTTCAAAAGTTTTAAGGATGCATTTGTGTGCAATGTGGCTGTGTAAATCGTACATTTGGTGCGGCCAATCACTCCGCTTTTTCTACTTTTGGCAAAACTTTTTTTGGTTGAAAGTCATTTATAGGGTATTTAAAATAGAAACGTTAGGCTAAAACAAAAAGGTTTTGTTGTTTTTTCACGTCAAATGCTGTAGGGTACTTTGGAGTAGGCTAGGTAGGGGGAGCTCTTGTACCTTGGGACACATTTCTATTAAAAATTCCATTTAAAAGAGTATTGCGGCCATTCCATAGTTGCGGGTGTGACACATTACACACTTACAATACCTGCCAAGTGTTAATAAATTACAAATTGAAACCCAAGACATTGTATACATTGATTGTTGCCATAAGATGTACAAATACACCAAATTTCAACTTTCTGTGACTTTAAGAAATCAGTAAATAAAAATTAAAACAGGTGTTGCGGGTGTGACACTTTTTGCCACTGTATTTACACCCTTACATGAACATGTGCAAAAGTCTGTGAATATAGGACCCCTTGGATAGGCAACTATTTTTTTCCTAAAGCATTATAGAACACCCTTAAAATAAAATATAAGGAATAGTGGCTCAAATAATTTAAAAGACCATTTATGATGGTTTGAAGATGTTGCGGGTGTGACAAGGAAATGTTGCGGGTGTGACGTAGTGCACAAAATATAACATTAAATACGAGTTTTTGTATGTAGATTATAATTTGGTTGGCAGTTTTCTTACATACTTCATGAATACTCAATACTAAAATGTAAGCTAACAAATATGCATGCTAAATATGATATCAAAAAAAGGTAGCCTATTATAAAATAAAGTGGTGCATTGTAATTTTTTTAATGAAATATGGGTCCTCGTCACATTATTTTTTGTTTAAACTTTGAAGTAGGGGCTAATAGCATAAAAAGAGGATTAACTAATAATGTCATCATTTATAATTAATGCAGCTTTATCATTATTTATGCATGCCTAATCACTGACGAAGCTAATTGCCCACGAATGTTGTGAAGTATTGGAGGAGCTACCATCTTCTTGATAACGTCTTTGTTCTCGCATGACGTATTCACAATATCGGGCCATACCCAATAGTTGCCACTAGGATGCATGCATATACTTTAGCCTAAGGGTTACTTCACTGGTTTCATCATCAAATGCTACGATTTCAGCATAATACTGCTTGTCGGTATTTTTTCCCCATTTACCGCAAGTGAAACGAGGACAAAATCACTGACGTTAATATCTAGGGCAGGATTGTTGACGGAAGCGCAGACATCCGAAAAAATAATCACTTCTGTTAACTTAGGAAACTCGACTTTTAGTTCAGCCAAAATCTTTTTGAGGAATGCCCACACTGCATGTTTGTTATGTGTCAAGTCATCACTTTCAACCGCGAAGGACCTCTTAACGTCATCTTTTAATCAAGCGCAGGCTGTAAAAACAGTCATTTGATCATGACTCCAATGAGCGCTCTGAATCTCGTCCTGAATGATTGCCGAAAAATTTTCAGCAAAGTCGACTTGAAGTACAAATTCGTTTTCCGGTACTACCTACCTAATCTCTCTTTTGCATTTTCAAAATACGTTGACTGCGTGCGTTATATGTGCATTACTTAGGCTACCTAAACTAGGTAGGCCTAATGGGCAATTTTTTTTTACCTATTTGACTGTAGCCCTGCTATTATCATGCAATTCAATAATCATGTCACACCCGCAACATAACTGTGTGTCACACCCGCAACACAATTTCAACCACTTCTAGTCAGTGCATCTCAGTTTTCTCTATTGGATATGATAAGTCATATAACCTAACCTTAAAATAAAGTACTCTCCAACTTTTGTTAGCCATAATCTTAACACTATCATAGTTTATTGTAGTTTTGTGTTGCGGGTGTGACATGTATTTATAACATCTTTAATGATAAAAAATTTAAGTAAAACTTACTTTGTGTTCAGTTTTTCCAACTAAAATACTTCACAACATCATTAAGTGTTGATATACAAAAGAAAGAACTTCACATAGCTGACCTTAAAGAAATTGGAGGGCTTGCAATTTAGGGGATGTGGCACTAAAATAAAAACAATAACTTTACACCGACTTTGAAGCACTGTAAAACACATAATTTACTACCCACAAAGAAAGCAAAGACATGTTGAAATTCAGTGGAGTTTTGACTTTAATTTTTGACCCATCAATAAACTATTGGGTAAAAATTATTTTTCACATGTCAGGCTCACTTTGCTATGGAATGGCCGATTGGTGAAAATCCTCTAATTTTTTCTCCAATGATTACCTTGTTTAGTAACAAATCTGTTACAATCACCATGAGAATATAATATTTGACATTAATAAGGTAGATTTGATACTTTGTAATTTCCTGCATTTGTCCCAAGGTACATGCATAGGATGTACCTTGGGACATCGAGGCTTGTACTTTGGGACAATATAGAGAATGTGGATTTTGAGGAAGTCGTGTTGATACAAGAACTCAAAATGAATTGTCATTATACATTTATTCGTGGAAAAAGCATACAATTAGTATCGATAATAACTACTTGTAATGTAAATTATATTATTTTATAAAAAACAAACCTAAAATCATTGCAAATGAAGATGAAAATACAAACTAGGCCTACTAATATGTAAGCTAATATTGCAACCAACTGAAATTATTTTGGAATGGATTATGAATGGATTGTTAAATGTTATTACATTAGCCATATAGGCCTATGTTGGGCTAATAGAATTCACTCGATTGAGAAATGTCCAAGATTGACCTTAAAATCTAGTAGAAAACATTGCCGTTCAGTTCCACCACTTGTTTCTGGCGTAGGCAATTTCATGATGATGTCTGGTTTTGGAACTAGGAACGTCTTTGGATTATCGTAGCGAAACTTGTTGGTCCCTTCAATTCTTTTAAGGTACGTATTGGACTTGCATCTCATCCTCCAGGATCTCTTTTATTTTAACAGCTATAAAGTAGTGAACTTTTTTCTTGCCCGCCAGTTGAGTGACTGAGTGAGACAGAAATCTCCCGCCTGTATAGTTGCATACCGATCAGAAATATCAGTAACAGTTTTGTCAGCATCTGCTTCCTCGATCTCGTCCTCATCATTTGACGAGTGTAAATCTTTACCATTTGCGTCAGCATAGCATATTCATAGGCTAAGGACATAACATCTGTTCTAGACAACCCATAATGAATTTTGCTTGCTGTTTCAAGATATGTCACAAGAGCAAGTTCTTCTTCAGCAGTAAATACTGAACATGTAGCATAACTAGGATCATACTCAAAATGATCTTCCTCATTTCCACTCTTTATGTTCAGCAAGATGCCTTGACAATGTTGATTTCGCAACACCATATTTCTTAGCAGATTGTCTTGGTGATAATTTGCCCAACAACACATCCTTAGCGGCAGATATGACGTTAGCTTTATTGAGAGCAGTCACACGTTGCTTGCTTCTAGGCATCTAGTGAACAAAATTTACTGATAAAACCTTGATATTTCATGTGTAATGTACCTTGGGACATGTCCCAAGGTACAGACAGTGTTCCTGTCCCAAGGTACAAACCACGACGGTATAATCTTAATTTGACGGGAATGTTATTTTACATTAAATTTATGATTTTCCTTTTTCTAATTGAATATTATTATGTGTTTACTTGGTTTTTGGGCGCGGAAAGTAGTTTCTGGACTTATTTAATCACTTTTAGTTTGATTGAATAACACACGCAATCCCTACCCCTGAGCCCTACACAACACTCGTCCAACTTTTCAACACAGTTTTTTCCAAAGAAAAAGAATAAAAAAACAACTTCAAAATAGAAACAAATGAAGAAGACCTCATTATTAACGATTTATTTATACTAATCACTCTGAAAATATACCAATTAAATAGAATAACACATATTTAACACAAACACTCGCTCATTTCACTGTCATTGATCCGCCATGTTTGGTATTTACGTCTTGATTTTACTTACTAGGCGTACCAACCATTTTCGCTAAAATACTCCACCTACAAAACCTTTAACGTCGCTATTTTAAATATAAAGGACTTTCACCACAAAAGGATTTTCGTTTAAAATAGCGACGTTAAAGGTTTTGAAGTTTTTTTTATTATAACAGTAAAAACGTGATGATTCTATTTTGGATTTTTTTTGTGTTCTTGTAAGGTAACTTGCAGTGAGTACATCTCAGCACGGTAGGCCTAGGCCGCGTCGCTCCGCGCTACTTATAACTTACTTTTGTTTATAAAACAGAAGCTGAAAATTATTTTTAATTGGTTTCCGCGCATTTATTTTTAATATACTTTGAAATATCAGTGATTTGGCAAAGAAAATAAAGTAAAAAAACAAAAAATTGCAATTCCGTCAAACTAGTAGAGTTCCAACCACGACATTTTTAGAACAAAGAACCTACCCTAGCCTCCTGCCACAAGATTTCATAACAACTTTTAGCAGTAAATATAGGTAAAACCCCTACTGATTTATA
Organism: Sweltsa coloradensis; assembly: GCA_024449915.1. NCBI lineage: Eukaryota > Metazoa > Arthropoda > Insecta > Plecoptera > Chloroperlidae > Sweltsa > Sweltsa coloradensis. Next base: position 8,209 of record JAMZAV010013612.1, on the reverse strand, counting down.
CTACAAGTCTTTTTTTAGATAATATTGAAGTAAAATCAACAAAAATTAGCTACAAAAAACATAAAGAAATTTACTTACTGTGCATAAAAACAAACAATCCCTTGCCAAATTTTTTGTATGGCAGCCATATGCAATCAGGTGGCATCAAAATGAAGATGTTGACTAGGGCTATAATCTAGAAGGCACTGCATGATTAGGCGGGGAATTCAAAACATAGAAAAGGTTCTGTCCCAAGGTACAGTCTGTCCCAAGGTACAAGGACTCCCCCTATTTTAGTGAATGAAATTATGATTTTATTTTGTTCCCAACGTATACTATTTGTATAGCCCTACATCGTTGATACGTAGAGAACCCGACCAATAGCAAGCATTCAACGTAGCCTATGAATTAATTTGTGATTTCGTACGTCCAGCATATCAATATAGTAGGCCTACACGGGGTTGGGTTACACTGACTACACATAAACGTATCAATATACACAGGGTTACACAAAGGCATGGACAAGGTTGGTTAGGTAGGCCTACAAACAAAACTAGGCTACCTCAAGTAAACCTAGGCCTAGGCTACCGGTTACCGGTAGCACTGGCCTCCAATTGAAGATAGACCTAGTCCTACAACTACAACACTTGACTGTAGCTTCGGCTAAATTAGTGGTCGTCAATCTTCTGTCTAGGGCCTACGGACCTAGTCAACTCATCAAGTAGCCCTATACGGTCAAAATAGAACACGTTATTTGATTTCCCCATAGGGCAACTTTACCAATGTTACCGTAGCTATGGTTAAAGTAGCAGACGTAAATTCACCGTAATTTATTGATTTGATCTGTGAAATAATTTGTACAACATTTTTTTCACTAGAATTAGAATGTTTAATTTAACAGTGTCTCATCCCACAATTGTGGTCGCTGATGAAAACCTGATACACCACGATCGTGTGTAGGCTAGGTGTACCCTACAGTATCTTTAGATCCCACGGTGGTAATTTAACATGGGGTTTTCAACGTACGACTGCATAGGTAATATAGGCCTTTAAGCGGTTTCTACATGGAAATAACCAATATTATTTTGTTTAATACAGTTATTAATAGTGTTCAACACGCATGTATGTATTGTATTATGTTTTAGGCATACGTTTTTAACAATAAAATATATTAAAACCTATCACGATTCAATGCGTTCACTAGGGTGGGCCGAAAAACATTTTTTTTTTTTTAAGTCGTAATACCGCGGAAAAGTTGCGAATTGTGGAGACTAAAATTTTTTTTTATTTTTTTTTAAATCGGTTCATATCTTCCGGTCGCGCATGTGCTCTAAAGTTTTCCAAAATTTTGAAAATTTTGATTTTTTATTTTTTTTAGTTGTAATGTAATACCGCGGAAAAGTTGCGAATTGGGAAGACTAAAAAGGGTAAAATTTTTTTAAAAAAAATTGGTTTATATCTTCCGGTCGCGCATGTGCTCTAAAGTTTTCAAAATTTTTGAAAAATTCACATTTTTACGGTAATTTTTAATAGTATTTTTAACATAGAAGAAAATTTAAAATATGAAGAATTCGAGCTTTTACATTCGGGAAGAGGCTAATTTGAAAATGTTAAAAATTAACGTAAAAATGTGAATTTTTCCAAATTTTGGAAAACTTTAGAGCACATGCGCGACCGGAAGATATGAACCGATTTTTTTTTTAAATTTTTTTTTTAGTCTCCACAATTCGCAACTTTTCCGCGGTATTACGACTTTAAAAAAAAAAAATGTTGTTTTTCGGCCCACCCTAGCGTTCACGCGGGATTTAAACGCTTTCATATAGGATTTCCAAAAATATACGTCTTTTTGCTTCAGAATCACAATGTTTTCTCAAAAACACCTTTCAAATCACACTTTTATGTAGGTTCACCGAAAATATACGTCAAACTGTTTTTAAACCACGAGGTTTTCTCAATAACATGTTTCAAATCCCACTTTTTTATCTAGATTTAGGCCTATCGAAAATGTAGGCTACATCTAAGCCTAATTGTTTTAAACCACGGGGTTTTTCTATTTACACCTAACAAACCGCAATTTGTTACCACTTTCACGAAAATTGTTAAAAATATGCGTATTATTATTAGAACTACAAGGTATTTTCATTTACCTTTTAAACCACACAACTAGGATGTGGGTTTGTGGGTAATAGTCAGTGGTGTTATCCAAAAATAATTTAGGCTATATGTAGGCTATCTAGGCTATAGGCCTATGCTCTTTAGTGGGTGAAGTAGGCTACATGATTGTGCACAATAGGGGGTCAGGAGGAGATGCCCCCCAATGCGGGTCAGGGACTCACAAGACTTTTTTCTTTCGATTCTTAGTGTGATTGGAGTGTTTTAACAGTTTCTTTTTTAACGTAAACCCCCTTGCCCCCCTTCCCCATAGTTACGCCACTGCCTGAAATCATTGAAAAGGAGGTGTGACTGGTGTAGGCCTATTTATTAGGAATGAGTCGCGCATGTAGAATTTTATATAAACGTGTACAAACGTGATCGCAAGTACTCTTCAGCTTCTCAAGTTTGGCAGCCTCCTTTGACTGCGTATGTCGCGTCTGCGAAACGTTTGACAAGTCCCCACTGCCGACAGGTGAATTGATACCGGTAACCGAGTGCTTGCCGCCCGGCAACAGTCTCGTACCACGGTCCGGCCCGAGTGGTATTTGTTTCTGTTTAGCAGCTTTAGTCTCTGCTATTTTATCCTGTAATATGGTCTATTTATTTGATCTTTATAAATTGTTCTCATTATAATTTGTAGGGCCTAGCTCACTGCCTCCTAGATGTTCGTCGTGGCTCCTCGTTACCTGCCTGTCCACGCGCACAGTGTTAATTGTTGTCCAAAGCGCTAGTTACGGTCCCCAAGAGCTTTCTTTTGTTTTTGATGTTGTTGTCACATTAAATGTCATCTCTCAAGTATTTTACTGTTGAATCCAACTAAATTGAATGTTTTAGATCGTATTTTGTATACGTACATCACTTATCATGGTTTGCAGAATAGTAATATACAAATTTGTCTAGTTATATTATGCTGGTAATTAAACAAAAAGTAGATATTGTAAACTTTGTTGTTTGATAATATACCTCATATGAGGCAAGGGCTAATAGGCATGTTATTTTTATCTATAAGGCCTATGCCTCCTATTCCTAATCATATTAAAAATCAATAGGCTTAGGTAGCCTACTTGGGCCCTAGTCTTGACTAGGCCACGAGCTAAACATTACTTTCCATCAAGCAGAGGCGCGTGATAAATGGGAGTCTGGGGGGGGGGGCCTGGGTGGCACAATTTCCTTATTTCCCTGTAGTTCATGCAAAGAAAGACCTATTTGTTTTAGTTAGATAATGGCATCCCGGTATCTTACAACTTCTTGCACGCACCATTGCCTATTAGGAAGAAAAATACAGCTCAACTCTGGCATGATGACATTTTAATCGTATGCAGATCGTATGTAAACAACGAAAACAAAAGAAAGCTCTTGGGGACGGTAACTAGCGCTGTGGGGAAAAAGTGCGAATTGTCTTCAACAATCAAAACCTGTCGCGTGAACAGGCAGGGAACGAGGAGCCACGACGAACATCTAGGAGGCAGTGGCCTAGCTAATCATTTTTTTAATAAATGTAGGCCTAAATATAAAATATAAATAGGCCTATTAGTTATCTGATTTTTTAATTTATTTTCTCCCTGTAATGTATTAGTATGAATGTTTCAAAACACTTTTTTTTAAATACCAGCACTTGATAATTTATGGTAATTTCACAACACTAACCCTTTGTTACCCCTAATATTTTATTGGATGAGCAAAGCAAATACTTCAATTTCACTGACCCCCAAAAAATTTAGCTTGGGTGTTTTTTTTTTCCCTGTCTGTTTGTTAGCTAACTACCAGGCAAACGGCATATCCGATCTTGACGAAAATTGGAGGGGACCTTCGAAATCTCTGAGCTTAGAGGTGTATTGTTTTTGGGTACAATCGAAGAAATATTTCTCATGAATATCGTACTTTAACGATTTTTTTCGATTTTTAGTGCGATATTTTCATGCCATTTGGGCCGATTCTGACCAAACGGGTGGGGCTAAAACATTTATATTTTACATGGACATTAAGGTTATAGTGATGTAGTACCTTTCGAAAGAAAAAGTTGAAAAAGTTACCCAGAATCCATAGAAATAAAGGTTTTAATATGAGTTTTTTGAAATGTATAACAATAATTAACAAGTAACTATAGAAACTTGACAACAATCACCTACAATGCGTTCATAAAGCAATCTTCGGGCCTACAGATATTTGAAATTCTAATTACCCTAGCAATTAGTACTTTATAAAAATTATTCTAATTTAACAAAAATTATTTTGCAATGGAACTTGAAGAAGTAAAGAGATCCCACGCATACTAATTTTTTTTAAAAAGCTCATCCATCAACAGCTTTTATTGCAAGTAAAATACCAGTACCGTAATATCAGAACTGGATAATTTGCACGCATGGATGATGAACTTCACTCTCCTATCTCTCTTAGGATAATGCATGTAAACTCATACTATGTATTGGTCAAGCACAGTGGTTCTCAATATGTGGGGCGCGCTCCAAAATGGGGGGGAGGGCGAAGCTTTGGCAGGTGGGGTGCCGAGATGGGCAACCACATATTATAAACCTATTCCAAATAATTAAATGATAATTCCAAAAAATAAAATAAAAAGTTACAAAAACAAAGTTTGTTTCAGAATAAGACAACAACAGGTCTACAGGTTCCCATCTATACTAAGGGTGTCGGGACATATAGGCAAGGGCGCTAACTTCCCTGACCCCCCTGGATCCGCAAAATAGTCGGTTTTCAAATTGTTTTTGGTGGCTTTCTAGAGTTTCCACTATACAAAACTAGGCCTACATTATATCAATATTGCATTCACCCCACTCTTTTGTTTTAAATGCTCCAAACACTCTTTAAAAAAACTGATTTTCCAAATTTTGGCCTGCGGCGCTATAGTTACGGGTGGGTCTCTGCCCCTCAAACCCGCTGTACTTGGTCCTGTTCCCATGAAACTGCCTTTTTATTTCTACTTCAAGCACTACAGGGGGTTAAAAAAATACCATACCCCCTGCAAACAAATCCTACAGGTCTACGTTCCTTCCCGATGATGCCGTAAGGTACCTATTGCTATTTTTCTTTCCATGCCCCTATATATATATATATATATCTTTTTTATTAAACGGAACATAGGCCTACCAAAGTAGAAGCCTGCCAAGGAACTGATACAAAAGGTGGCGCCAATAAAAAAATTGAGAACTTACTCTACTCATTCAAAAGCCCTGATCTAGGGCGACGGTCGTTCGCCCGCAGCCAAGCGCACGCGACTGCTTAGGGAACGACAAACTCGCGGCCCTGTATACACCTACCCAAGTTGGGGGCTTTTCAGCTATCTGCACATGCCGCTCGAAAGATTTACAATCTTGTAACTCGGTATATGACCGGATTTGTGGTCCATGACCTACCAAAAAAAAATCATCCCCATCCCATAACCCATTATGTGTTAAAAATTGCCTCAACATCGTTGAAATCCTTCCGGCTGGCTAGCTGGGTGGGTGGTTGGGGGGTAAATTCTGGTGGAAAGATATAAGAGTCTACAGTGAAAACGATACATCTTAGAACAATGAAACTTGGACCACACTTAGATGTAGGCCTACCTCGGACGCAGTGCCTTTTGCTTTCAAAACAAAAATCGGGTAACAGGGACCGGAGAAAATCAAAATTTTGGATAGTAATCAAAACACGTACAATAATAATAATAATTATTATTATTATTATTATTATTATTATTATTATTATTATTATTATTATTATTATTATTATTATTATTATTATTATTATCATTATTATTATTATTATTAGGCCTATATTTGTTTTCTTGTGCAAAGTTGGCCTCTTTAGTCATTCTTCTGTCTTGCTATCCAATATAAGACTGCCTCCTTTTCTATCCTGCTCAGTTCATCGGGCAGGGAGGCAATGTCACTCTTGAGGGCGGCGCATCTAAAGAGATGCGCTCTGTCTTTGTCTTCTAAATTACAAAGTTTACAGGTGGCCGGTTCGTTCGTTGGTAATGTTCGGTGCAGGTGGTGTTGCAAGACGTCGTGACTGGTTGCAAGCCGTAAATGGGCGGTGGCCGTCTTTCTCGACCAGTCTTTGTCTTGCCCTTTCTTGATCTCGGTCCACCAGTTCTTTAGTCGTGAAGTCTTTTCTGTGGTGTTCCTGAAGATCTTTTTTGTGGTTGATTTGATCTTAGTTTTGACATTTTTTAAGGAGAGAGGCGCTGCTGGTGGTTGCGGTGCTTTTGTGACACTTTTGGCCAAGAAGTCTGCCTTTTCATTCCCCATGATCTTGCAGTGGCTGAGGATCTATTGAGCCTCTAATAGTTTGTTTTGCTGACGGAGGCAAGGGAGTTTTTGAAAAGCAGCGATTTCGGATGGAGGTTTGCTACTTGGGAGACAAATTGGATGGCCGAGACACTGTCGCTTAGGATGACAAATTTTGTCTTGTTGAGGGGGAAGACGGGGGTCTCGGCGATTTTTTCGGCCGCCCTGGCGATGGCTGCGACCTCAGCGTCGAAGTATGTTTCACCGGCTCCCATTGGAGTGGCTTCTTCCAAGAAGATGCAGTGGATGCCATAGCCTGTTCTGTTTGTAACTGAGTCGTAGGAGCCGTCCGTGAAGATGTGCACCCACTCTTGAAGAGGAAAGTGCTTCTTCAGGTGCTCCTCGGCAAGCTTTTTCAGTTCTTTGTGGTCTTGGTCATCTTTCTTCTCGATACGGTCAATTTTTGTCCCCGGGTCGAGCTGATTGGACTTGTCCGGCAGAAGCTCTGGGAGTGGTACGTCAAGTGGTGCTTCTAGGAGGATAGGACAGTTGTTTTTACTCTTCAGTTGGTGGACTGTTTTAGCAAAGTTAGTGTGCGCCTTGACTTTTGAAGTTGGGTAGTTGAGCCATTTGTCGGGGTTTAGGCGCACCAGTTTTTCATGCAGTTGGACAGCGCGCTGCTCTCTTCTTAGCTGTAGAGGCTCAATTTGGCTGAACCACTCCATGGTGATAATTGGGGTGGTTTTCACTGCTCCCGTGATCAGGCGAAAGGCTCGATTTTGGACTCTGGTGTCGACATAGCTGGTGTGCGTTGCGGCGGCGGCGGGGAAGACTTCGGTGCCGTCCCGTACTCAATGGCTGGTCTGATGTACGTTTTGTACGTCAGTGCCAGAGTGTCTAGTTTTGCGCCCCAGGACACACCGGTACCCTTTGAAGGAGTCGTAGTCGTTTTTGACCCTTCTCTGCTGCCGTTTCAAAGTGGATCTTGCCGGTACTAAGGCATTACGTAATAACTAAGGCGTGGTACCTAATTTGTATAAACTTGAAATTAAACATACTTTTAACCATTATAAATATCTACCGTCCAAAACACAAGGGGCTAATTTTGGGGGGACCGTGGACCCAAAAATGTCAAAAAACAACTCTGAACTTGAAAATTTAATCGTTCAAAGAAAAGGCTACAACTGAGAAGTTTCAAACGTGGAATACATACACTTTGTGTCTGTATACATCAAAGCAGCGAGAGAGAGAGAGAGAGAGAGAGAGCGAGGAACGTCGGCTGCGAGGAACGTCGGCTGCGCACAACACAACAGAACTGATACGAAAGTTTCATTTGAAAGCAACAGATAAACAAACGGTGACTTTGGACCCGTCCTAGCAACAAAGCACATAATAAATTCAGAATTGTTCTGAATCGGCCTTGTTGATTCTGGCGTTGATCCGCGGGTGTTCCTACTGTCCATACCACTGATTGCTATATTTGCTATTAAAAATTTTGATCTTTGGTTGGTTATCGCTCACTCGTCGATTGCGTCGGGGCCAACAACGTTGGCTTGGTTTGGTCGCTTTGATTTACTGTCCCCCACTGAAATCGTATATAAACTGAGTGGGTAATATAAATACAATAATTATTTTATTTATTATTTATTTTTTATTTATCAGAATCCGACTAGCGGTGGTAGACCACTCAAAACAATATTACTAAATTTAAATTTTTTAAAAAAAAATAACTTGTAAACCCCCTTTAAAAAAAAACGCCAAAAATGTTCCCCCCCAAATAAAAAATTTGTAAAAAAAAAAAAAAAAAAAAAAAGCACAAGCTTTAAAACCGGTGTAAAACCAAACCA
>JAMZAV010013611.1:0-15471 GCA_024449915.1 Sweltsa coloradensis | reverse complement strand
ATAAAGGACCATTTAGATTGGTACGATGCTCTTGTTGAACAAAAAAGAAGCAACTTAAAGCCGATTTAAGACATTTTTCAATCCGTCAATGTTCGCAAATTTAGGGACTAATAAAACAGAAAATTCTTGTAAAATCACAGTTGCAAGATATATTTTTTCAAACAGTGATGTGATGTGATGTGGTGTATGCTAAAGATGTGGAAAAAATAATTCTGTAAATAATAGCCCCGGTTAACGTTTAGAAGTTTCGGACCGGGATGGGGAAATGTATTCTGTTATGTGCTCGGTCGTGACACACTTTTTTATTATTAGCCAACATTAGGCCTACAGTACCATTTTAGATTGGTACGATGCTCTAGACTCTTTGTGGAACAAAAAAGAAGCAACTTAAAGCCGATATAAGAAATTTTTAATCCGTCAATGTTCGCAAATTTAGGGACTAATAAAACAGAAAATTCTTGTAAAATCACAGTTGCAAGATATATTTTTTCAAACAGTGATGTGATGTGATGTGGTGTATGCTAAAGATGTGGAAAAAATAATTCTGTAAATAATAGCCCCGGTTAACGTTTAGAAGTTTCGGACCGGGATGGGGAAATGTATTCTGTTATGTGCTCGGTCGTGACACACTTTTTTATTATTAGCCAACATTAGGCCTACAGTACCATTTTAGATTGGTACGATGCTCTAGACTCTTTGTGGAACAAAAAAGAAGCAACTTAAAGCCGATATAAGAAATTTTTAATCCGTCAATGTTCGCAAATTTAGGGACTAATAAAACAGAAAATTCTTGTAAAATCACAGTTGCAAGATATATTTTTTCAAACAGTGATGTGATGTGATGTGGTGTGTGCTAAAGATGTGGAAAAAATAATTCTGTAAATAATAGCCCCGGTTAACGTTTAGAAGTTTCGGACCGGGATGGGGAAATGTATTCTGTTATGTGCTCGGTCGTGACACACTTTTTTATTATTAGCCAACATTAGGCCTACAGTAAAATTGTTATGATATGTACAAACTAAGACTAAGGCATTAATTATTAAGTAACTTTTTTAGGATAGAAATTGTGATGGAGTAGGCTATCTCCCAATTGCATACTGCTTGATACAGCAATTGCACCTTTCCAAACACCTCAATAAAAAAGTTTATTTGTTTAGGAGTAAGTAAATAAATACTTATCCCATACAATATAAACTTAGAGGTCATCACAAAGTGTTTATTATAAATTAAAAGGTGATATGCTATGTGTCTGGAAACTTACTTACTTACTTACTTACTTACTTACTTACTTACTTACTTACTTACTTACTTACTTACTTACTTACTTACTTACTTACTTACTTACTTACTTACTTACTTACTTACTTACTTACTTACTTACTTACTTACTTACTTACTTACTTACTTACTTACGTACTTACTTACTTACTTACTTACTTACTTACGCATGGACTACCGAACAAACGAACAAAAGTGTAACGAATAGGCCTATATATTCCCCTTATGACATCACAATATAGTGTTATGAACACAAATTTCAATCGTTATCTTTTAATTATTAATTATCGATTTTCTATCAATAGTTGTAATAACTGTAGGTAATATTTAATCACTGTCAAATACTTACTGATATTGATTTGGCGTAGAACCAATAATGATCAACTATTAATTGATAGATAAATAAATTTTTATACCAATCAATATTGATTACTTGAAATTGGAATGCATATTGGTTCCATCTATTGGCAGAGACAATAATCATGATTATAGTTGAACTGATTTTAACAACTTTATTTCAACCAACAAGACAATTTTCTAGTTAGTTCCCTTGCTGAAGTAACTTACAAAATACATGGCGTTGAGCGATACCTTCATTTTATGTATGTCGGAGTATACGATAATATACTTCCTCGGCAAAATATTATTCCAAATAATTTAGATTAGCGGTTAGGATTTGTTAAATTTTACTTTAATCTATTTATATGTCCTTGTTGGGTTTATTCCATTCACTTAAAACGCACATCGTTTTCACAAAGAAGTTTACAAAGTGAGTATTATGTATTCCTTGGAGGTAGAGTGTGAGAGGGGTTTATACTTGAGTGATTTGCCAGGTTCTAACCGAGATGAACATGTTTCTTGTTCTAAAATACTCGAGGCTTTATCTCCTTCTACCCTGGCGCATAACTCACCGAACTGGGTCATACTTACAGGTTGGCAAAAAGCAACCCTGACACAGATTGGATATTTCATTTGAAGGTAGCGAAAGTGAAAGTAATTTAGGAAGAAGTCAGACGTACAACCTTATTAGCCATTCGTTTTACGAAATTAACTAAAAGAATCAAAACGACGAATAATTTGAAGAATATTGAAAAGTAAGAATTCCTAGCAGTAAATAATGTTATCTTTGGGGAAAAGTTTCCTACTTCAGTAAATATAACAAACACATATAACAAAAACTTGTAAAAATACAGCCAAACCTTACACACTCAAAAGAAATGAGGTCTAATAAAAGGGCCAGGCTCATCTACTCTTCCACATTTGCGCATTCTTAATTCATAAACGTACATGTCCCGTAACAATATCCTAGAAAAGCTTGGCAAAATAGAATTTGCGACTAGTATTTATTTAAACATAAAAGTTCATCCAAATTTTTTTTTAAAATAATTTAAACGTAATGGTCATGCAAATTCTATTTTGTCAAGCTTTTCTAGAATGTTGTTACGGGACACTGTACGTTTATGAATTAACAATGCGCAAATGTGGAAGGGTACATGAGCATGGCCCTTTTTTAGATCGCATTTATTTTGAGTGTGTAAGTTTGGCTGTATTTTAACAAGTTTTTGTTATGTGTGGGATCTCATTACTTTTTCAAGTTCAATTGCAAAATTATTTGTTAAAATATAATAATTTTATCAAAAGTTGATTTAATTTCTATGGAATTACCAATTATCAATAGGATGTAAAATATCAAGTGGCCCTAAGACTTGCTTTTTGTAAACAATGTAGGCGATCATTGTCAAGTAACTATAGTTACTTGTTGATTATATTCTTGTGAAAGGCTTATATTGAAACCTTTATTTGGAAGCCTTCCAGCAAACTTTTTAACTTTTTTTTCAAAAGGAATTACATCATTATTACCTTAATGTCCATGTATAATATGAACGTTGTAGCCCCATAATCCTGTCAAATAAGATCGTATATTGACGTTTGGAGGAAAAAATTGCGATGTCGCTGAATTTTTGCAGAGACCTTCCTTATCTAATACTTATTAACATACTAAAACTCCCCTACAATCGGACTGGAGCTTCGGCCGCCATATTGGAAAATGGCGGCAAAAAGGTGTTTGTTATCGAATATCTCCGAATTGGTTTGAGATAGACAAAATATCTCAATGGCAAAAATATTCCCCATTTAATTCCCTACAAAACAGGTGTCTTCTATAGTTTTGGTAGGGGCAAAGGTTACGTCACAAAATCGTGGTTTATATGTTGCTCATTGGAGTACCAGCTAATTTCCTAATTTTCACGCTTGGCATCAATCAATGCCCGGTAAATCCGTAAGAAATCGATTAAAATACAAAAGGACTTTTGTACGGGGTTCATGAAAGCTTCCATTAGTATTTTAAAAAATCAGGTCTGCAAAATCGGCTTTTGCATTTACCCGGAATTTGCGTTTTTCCATTGTTGGCATTTCCTCAAAAATGCCCTTTTTGACTGTCCATTATTAAGCACTAAATAGCATTGGAGGAAAAATTCTTCCTACGCACATTGAAATGACTCAAATAATGATCCGATTACAACCAAAGTTGAAATCCAATATGGTTGCTAATTCCTAATATCCACAACATCAAAGTGAATTATGTAACAAAAAGAGTGTAAAACTGTACGAAAACAGTATTCATATTGTGAATATTAGAATTAGCAGCCATATTGGATTTAAACTTTGGATGTAATCTGATCATTATTTAAGTCATTTCAATGTGCGTAGAAATAATTTTTCCTCCAATGCTATTTAGTGCTTAATAATGGAGAGTCAATATGGCATTTTCTAGGAAATGCCAACAATGGAAAAACCCAAATTCCGGGTAAATGCAAAATCCGATTTCGTAGAACTGATTTTTAAAATACTAATGGAAGATTTCATGAACCTCGTACATAAGTTCTTTTGTATTTAAATCGATTTATTACGGATTTACCGGGCATTGTTTGATGCTGGGCGTGAAAATTTGGAAATTAGCTGGTACTCCAATAAGCAACATATAAACCCCCGATTTTGTGACGTAACCTTTGCCCCTACCAAAACTATAAAAGACACCTGTTTTGTAGGGAATTAAATGAGGAATATTTTTGCCATTGAGATATTTTGTCTATCTCAAACCAATTTGGAGATACTCGATAACAAACACCTTTTGGCCACCATTTTTCAATATGGCGGCCGAAGCTCCAGTCCGATTGTAGGGGAGTTTTAGTATGTTGATAAGTATCCTTTAAGGATGGTCTCTGCAACAATTCAGCGACATCGCAATTTTTTCCTCCAAAAAATCTTATTTGACAGGATAACCACCCGTTTGGTCAGAATCGCTGGGCAATTGAAACTGACGAATTAGATAGTAACCAGTAGTAGTTGATCATGTTTCAAGTCATATTTTCACCAAGAAGGAATGCTCGTACCCCAACCAAATTTGGGATGCGTTGTAGGGTACCTTAATCCCCTCGATTTTGATAGTTTTCAAGTTCACATCACGTTTCATGACGGCTGGGTGACATCTCGAAATCACCTCATATCTGCTTGCTGTATAATGTGCCAGAGTGAGAAGCGCACCGCGGCTTGGCTGCGGCGCCCTAACGGACACCTAGATAAGAAAATATCATGTATATTATCAAGTGTTGAAATCTTACTAATTTGAATGTTTTAAAATAATGTTTCCCACTAACGTCGCGTTTATAGCTTACGCGAATAACTTAAAATCATTGAGAACAATATGATTTCATCAATAAATATGATTTTATGATTTGTAATTTATAAATAAAAAATTCATTCGCGTAATTGAAATTTGTAAGATTACAATTCGTGGTTCTAGAAGAATTGGTATGTTATACAGTAGTTTGAACAAAGTCACTTTCTTCTCTCAGTATTTTTGAGTGGGTGTTAGGTGGAACCAAAACATAGAGATATAACTAGATAATACCGCGTTCTTACTATCCCGAAACGACGATATAAGATACTATGTTAATATTGCTTCGTTTCATTTCTCAGATCGTAAAATCGTATAAATATAATCATTTTTCTCTTTTCTTTTTATACTTATAACTATACATAAAAGTTCTGCTTAAAATGTTACATAACACAATGTGAGTATCCTTCTACGAATTAATATTTATAATTATTACAGTGAATGAACACATGATTATTCATAGAATGTCGTATTTTTAGATCTACAAAAAAGTCCAAATAACGCAGACTTTACGTAATAGTGAAAGAATAATTTCATCGCTAGTAATGAAAATATTTCTTCGAATTAAAAATTAAGTTAGCAAGTAGCTTTAATAAAAACTCCCATTATAGATGTTGTCGGAACTAATAAAAGCCTCAAGCAATTCTGACTCAAGGTAATTTATAAGGTAAGTCATTCAAATGACAACTAAATAGACATAATAAATTTCTTCCTAGCTGCCCTTTTAATTTTTAATTCTTATAATTTTCAATTTATAATTAAGCAACTAAGTACGTAACAACAAAAATTGTACGATTCGATTTTTTTAGTCTAGGCCAAGAACGTTTTCCCACCTATCCAGGGAATCAATACATAATTATACACAATTAAATTATCAAAAAAATTTAATATAAAAACACAAAATATACGTGTAAAGACGAAAAACAAACGAACAAGTCAACATTGATTTTTAAAAACGGCTGGGCACCCGTATGTAATAATATGGCTAAATCTGTTTTTTTCATTTGAATGGTTGAGTGAGTTCCTTGAAGTTTCAAGATTATGTGGGTGTAATTTGTTTTAGAATCGAACCAGTACTTATTTATAAAAGTATTTATTTGCGAATATAGGTGCTATCTAATTTGTATAAAGAAACTAATTTTATGATAGGGGCTTATAGAGTAGGGGTAGGCATGTCAAAATCATTTTTTCCATACTTGCCTTTATCAGCGTTGTTAGCCTTTAACAAAAAAAGAAACAATTTTATAAATTTTTGAGATTTTTTTTAACGATTTGAAAATTTTCCCGATTTTTTGTAATAAAAAACATTTTCATGAAAATTCTCATCTTTAGGCCTAGGCCCACATTGACTTTATTAACAAACCAAAACTTTAACTGCAATTATCTCAGAACTTATGTTTTCTCTATTCAATGTACCTTTTCTCAAGATTGGTTTGATAGACAGTTTTGAAAATTTCAGGGCATGTTGACACAGGTATATAACAGCATTTGAATGAGCCATATTTAAAAAAACAAAACAATAAATTCATATTAATTATGACGCATGTAAAAATGTGGATAAATTTATATTATCATTCCATGACTTTTTGGGGTCCATTTTTTCAAAAACTAAAAAAAAATGTTTTACATTCAATTTGCATAAGAAGGTTGTATCAGTTACCTCCAAAAAACTTAATTCACAAGCTATAGCCGTTCTTGAGAAAAGGTACATCAAAGTTGATTAATTTAACATGGCTATAGCCACATACGGGTGCCCTTAACGTCTAGATTGGAGTCAGGAGAGGAAGAATGACGTAAGTATTCATCAATGATGTAGAGCGAAGTGTTAATAAAATATTGTTTTACTTTAATTTTAAAAATGTCTATGTTATGGATTGTTGTAAGATTATCAGAAAGCTTGTTATAAAACACCTTAATTTACCCTAATTTCCTGGTTATTTATCGAAAACTGTCACACCGATTAAATGATGAGTACCTAATGGGCACGGCGAAGTATCACATTCTATAGCCTACAACACCATAAAATGATCTTGCCGTTTCAAAAGTAATTAATACCTTTATAGTCCACCGTTGCTGCAGTAGTAAGTTTAAATTGTAAAATACAAGAAATCCTCTGTGAAAAGCGGAAGTAATTAAACGAGGGAGCGGAGCGACCGAGTGTCTCCATTCAACTCGAACGGCTCTCATTCTGTGATTCTGTCTGTCTGTCTGTCTGTACGTCGAAAATCAGCCGAACCGCTGAACAGATTGGACTGAAATTTTAAACAGACATCCGGTACGAGTTTTACTGAGAACTGCTAACAAAATCGGCTAGATTCATTGCAATTTAATCCTACAAAAAATAAAAATGTGTTTTTTTAAAATATCGATAGCATTTTTTTTAGTACACTAGTGGGCGATAACTACGTGGCTTGCATGGCCTATTGGTAAGCATTAGCCAAACCGCACGGGGGGTTGGGGGTTCGATACCATTGCCGAACTTTTTATATTTTTTCCCCCCAAATTTTATTTTTGGGGGGGGGTTTTAAAATTGGGAAAAAAAACTTGGTATTTGTTTTATCGGAAATTTGGTAAGTTTACCAATACGTTTTGAACATGATCGCATTTAAATGTTCATTTAAATAACTGGGGAAACGCCAAGTGTTGTTAAACGAGTGAGTGAGCCATGTGTTGAGTCCCCGGGGAACTCGCCTTTTCCCCATATCCCTAAGGCTTGATCTACCCCAGTAGGGGAAATGATCCGGGAAAATATACACGGGGCTCACTCATCTTTTAAAAACGACTTTGGCTTTTTCCTAGTTAGTAGCGGTGTTATCGAACTCTTTAATGTTGAATTTTTATTGACTCGATACTAAATACAAATCCTTTTTTCCAGGAATAGTTGAAGATGTTTTTCATAACTTTAATCAAGGGTTCTCTGTGAAAAGGTGGGGGTGCCGGTTTCCCCGAAGTAACAAGCACAAGAGAATTCGTCAAAAGGGAAGTCCTCTGTGAAATGGTTATTGCTGGGGTTTCGGAATAAAAAAAGGGAAACCCACACAATATTCTGCACCCTAATTTATTTTAAATGTATTTCAAAATTTTCAAAATTTAATTCCGATTCCGTACTTACTGCAGAAACGATAAAATATAACATGTTTTAAATTTTTAAAATTATGGGTATAAGGGGTTTTCTCCAAAACCCTTTTATCGTTTTTTCTTGTAATTCTATAGCTATAGCCTATACCTATAAACATGATTTAAAATGGTACTTTTTGTTTGGCAAATTTTTAATAATGAATTTACTTTAAAATAATTATGTATTTTAAAAAACTAACATTTTTCGGGTTCCCGCTGTGGAAATTATTTTTTTTGTTGCCAAACCATTTTAAAATAGTCACAGGCCCCTGTACTTTTTTCTTTTCAAAGATTTGCGTATATCAACTGGGGGTTTTTTTTTTACTGTTTCCACTCATAAGATAAATACTTTCTAATTTTCCTTTTTGGATAAACCTATTTTGTATGCTACAAAATTTTATTTTCCGCGAGACCACAAACTCAATAAAAATAATGATATTTGGAAAATATTCACATATTTATTGTAACCAAAGACTACCTTAGAAAGACAAACCATGTACTAAAATTGATATATTATCTGTCAGCTAAACACAATTTCAAGTATTTTTTTTATATAAAAATATAGTTTAAAAAGTGTGATTTTGACTATTTTAATATTTGAATTACCAGAATTTCCTAGGGATTATTCATAGACCGCAAGCCGGAGCGGATGTAATTGAAAAGAAGGGTCTCGCTCCTGAAAAAAAAAATGTTTACCCAGACAAACACCTGTGGGGAGATGTACTCCTATGTTTTGTTTCTTACCGCTCACTCATCCACCCACACATTGCACACTGCATGCCAACATGATATTTAACTAACATACATTAATTAACTAACAGCTTGGAATATGACCTTTACAACAGACAACGCCTCCAGCGGGAGAAAACTGCAATGTTGCCATGCACCATTGAGAGCGTTCAGCTCCAAAAACAACAAGACACAAAACACAATTTTTGTATAGTTACAACAATGTTCGGTAGGTCTCGGATTTGAATCCCGCCACCGGCAATCCAGACTGAAAGTTAATAAAGACTTAAATAAATCATGCGTTAGTAAATTAAAAAAAGCTAATTGAGGAAAACCCACCGCCAAAATTCTCATCATTAACCTAATTGACTCAAAGTAGACAAGGCGATAATTTTTTCCAAATCGAATTCAAAACTCTGAAGTTGTTTATGCTTTTGTATTTTGATGTGTTATATGTTAATTAATATGAAAAAAGTAAATGCAAAATACGAATAAAATAAATAAAATAAGCGTGCGTTCCTTGTTTTGTTACAAATATATTTTTACAGGGTTAAAGGGTAAAATAACACCGAAAACGTGCATCAGTACTTCCATAATAATGCGGACACATCTTGAACTATGCTTTCAAAGTGAGGGTTGTAGCTAGCAGAACTAATACTGGCAAATACTCTTTTATGGCTAGGGCCAAAAGGGAGTGGAATGCTCTCCCAAAAGGAGTAATGGTGACTCTTCCTAAATCACGGGGAGTATTAAAGGACTGTGAAAGTTAAGTGTTATGTCTTGTACCCTTGTTCATATAGATTATCACAAGTTACTATTTAGTTATATTCATATTTTTACATAATATATTAGCCTATGTATAGTATACTGAGCAGCCACCGATTGTGTCAAATGTAATTATTACAATCAAAGATGTCAATAAATATTCTATATTCTAACTAAACATTTCAAACTTAACTTAACTTAACAGGGATAGATATGGGTGAATCTGCCAACGTTTCGTAACGACTGTGGACCACATTGTCAAGGTGACTAATGATATCGTGTGTCGTCTTTCTACGATAATATCAGACACGTTGACAATATGGTTTACAGTGGGTACGAAACGTTGGAGTTTAAAGGTACATTAGTATTAATTTACCTTTACTTACTCGGTCTATCCGAAAATGGAGTCATGATTAAAATATATAAACTTAACAAATAAAAATAGTATAGAAAGCTTCAACAAAACATCTATACAGGCATTGAAATATGGAAATTAAATTAAAATTAAAATATACCAACGTCTGGTAGGTATAGGTTTGTTTTGGCAGACAATCAGTGTATTTGTTCAAAAGTTAAATGAGTGTAGGCCTATTCTGTTCTGTGTTTGAAACAAGTTGAGTCCGACCAATAAACAGGTGGTCTAGTTATGTGAACTGTTCGTAGTCCGTCAATTAGACGAACTGTACTCTCCTGTCAAATACACGAACGCATATATTTTCTACGTAATGAACGAACGTACCATCCGCTCGCTCGGAGGATCTGGGTTTGACGAGTGAAACCACTGATACGGCTAAGCAGCGCAGGTTAGATAACCATAACAAAAGTGCAATATTTCTAGCACGTGTACAACTACTCAAAGATGGGTGTTTTTAAGTTGTTTTTTTAAACCGGGGGAAATGTGTGCCCCTTTTCAGGTGAACTAGGTATGTTGCGAATAGGACAATTTGTGAAGGAATGTCAAGGGATGTTTAAAGGACTCAATCGCTTGCGTTCGCATTAACGACTAAGGAAAGCTTTGGGAAAAAACTTCAGTCAGGATTGCCGGTCACGACGGGATATGAAACCGGGACCTCTCGAATCAGAGTCTAGCACTTAGCGCTCTAGGTGTGTACTAGAAGTAGTACTAGTAAGTACTTAACATAAAGTATAATGCCACTTTAATAATATGCCATGAAAGCGCAAGACAAAAAATCTGTATTTTTGCATTAAAAATAACATCAAGAAGTGATATTATTCAAAGAGATCAATTAAATTTTGAATTCCATACATATAGGCTATAATGTGTGAAGTACCCACTCTACTCTACTTTGGCCGGTGCCATGACATACGCGCGCCTCCGGGCCAGTTCATTATCTGAGTACGTGTTCCGAAGATACGGGCGCTGTATTGGCTCAGTTCTTGTCGGCAGCTGTGAGAAATACATCTCTCCAACAAGTTTACATCATACCCGAAGAAACCTCGCCACTCCGCACCTCCACATTTCTTTAACTATCACCCGCAGTACTCACGTAAACGCGAATAGCCTGGATCAGACTCCCCCGTTTTGGGCAGGCCTTTTTGAGTTTTTGGTGTTGTAAGATCTACCTGGTAAGAAGAAATTATTTTATTGGAACTAGGTTGATTCGCTAACGCGTTGATAAATGAGCTTTTATGGTTGATTATCGTTGCCCAAAAACTAGATTTCTCATAAAATTTCTTTCGTTTTCCCTAAAATCTAACATTCTATAAGTTTAGTGATTTCAACTTTCCCTAAAACCCCAAATGCGGCGTAGCCATTTGCTGGTTGCACGGGCCCCAAATATCAAGATAATAACGCATTCAAAATCGAAAGAAAAAAATCGTAAGAAAGTACGATAAAAAGTACCAAAAACTTGGCAGATCTAAGTTCAGAGATTTCGATGGTCCCCTCTACTTTTCATTAAGATCGCACATTTTGCCATTTGCCCGGTAGAGAGCGAACAAAAAACAGACAAAGGGGAAAAAGAACTATTTTTCTCAGGGTAAGTGAAATTGAAGTATTCGCTTCGCTCATTCAATTACAGACTTACATACAATTTTCGCATTGTTAAAACAGATACTTTACGAAACTTTGAGTATTTAGTAATTTTCCAAATGCTAAAATCATAAACAAAATCGTTTGCTACATTTATTAAACATTTTAAATTTTTGAGGAAGGTCTATAGTTTGTATTTTTCCTCAGGTTTACCTCGTTAAAAAACATTTTGAGAATAAAATTGGGGGAAATTTTAAAATGAAATAAAGGGTAAAGTGTGGTATTTTTTTTTTTCCGTCTAAAATTTTTACAAAAAAAATTTCAACTTTTCATTCCTGAAAAAATTTTATATCGATGGAAAAAATCTTGGTAGGAAATGTTATAATTTCCCTGCATTCGATGACAGCTTTACGATTTTTCCCAAAGGTCTGTCGAAACTCCAAAACCCCGAAGCAATTTTTATCTGACGCTGCACCACTGACTTTTCCCGGGCATTCTTATATACTAACACAGTAAATCAAGAGATCGTCTGTTTTTTTGGAAATTTTTAGCAATCAATGGGAAGAATTTTGTAAACAATTTTCCCCTTGATATGTAGGTCTCACACTGATTGCTTCACCCCGGGCCAAGAAAAGACAAAAAAGACTAAACAATTCATTTGACTATTGAAGGTGATAAAACACAGTTTTTACATTCTTTGTGTTCGCTTAAAACTTCATGTTTGGAATATATCCCTTCCAGCACAAGGAACTATATTACACACATATTACAAAAAAACCCCTAATTGGACGTATTTATATAATTTGGGAAAGCACTATAATCTTTGTTTGTGGACTATTTTTAGTATCCCTGCAATGGGAGCGATATTCTTACTCAGTAAACCTGTTTTATTATAAATGTTCCATTTGGGGAGAAAATCCCCCCTATATGCATCATTGTTTGTCCCCCCCGACTGTGGTGTGTCACGTCTAAAGACAAAACCAAAGGGACCTTGTTAAAAATGCTGTTTTTTTTGGGCTTTACCCTTCAACGATGACCCAGGGTTCGAGGCAGAGTTACCCAAGAACGACTTTTTGAACCCGGCACCTCCACCAAAGGTAATTCAAACATAAATATGTAAAGTTTTTTTTTTAAAATTACTTTTAAAGGGTTTACATAAAAACGGTAAGTTTCGCTTTCTATTTCGGTTTTTTTAATCCATTGCTTGTCCTTATTTTAAATGAGCTTGATCCACTCCAAATAAAGTATTATTACTTTTAATGGCAGTTTAAACAATTACCTTTTTACATGTTTTTTTTTTTTTTACTTTTTACTTTTTATTTATTGGGAAAAAAATTTTTAGCCAAACCTAAAGTGGTTTCTTGACAACCCTTGTCGATGCGGGTGACATCAAGGGGGGTTTTTCGTGACCTCCGCCACCAGTGTTTAAAATTGGGGCCGATGTTTGCCACGTTTCCCCCCTACGTCGTCATGTAAACTTAGGGGATTTAAAATCGCTAAAAATTGTGTTTCTTTTTAAATGTGTTTTAACCCGATGCTTGTATTTATATTTTACTGTTTATTTTTTTAAAGTGCATGATATATATTGATAACTTTTTTCATATTTGTACCCAGAAAGGGTCAACACTGTTTTAAGTTTTTTCTTAATTACTATTTTTTTTATAACTCACCGTTTGGGTTGGAATCAGAAATCTGGAAAAAAATTTGGTAATTTTTTTGTTATAAAAAAATACATTGATTTTAATTATTTTTGTCTATACATTTTTATTTTCTGTTTTATTTACTACCGCAGCTTTGCCATTCATAATTTTTTGCTTGCATACCATGAAAAATCTCGTTTCGACAGGCTTGAAAATTGCGGGGGGAGAGGTTCAAACCCTGAGATATTTTAAACCAGGGTTCACTCATGGGTAACATATGGATTGCTTTCTCTATCGCTTTCGTCATCCCCACAATTCTCACAAAAACCGTGTATTTTTTATACGTTTTAACCCAGTTTTGGGTACCCTGCGGGTTTTTGGGTCTCGATGATTAGCATACTTACAACCCCCTCCAATGCAAAGCAGGGAATTGAGATTGAGATAGTTTGAATTGCGTCACTTTTTTTCTACGCCCCAAAAAACATTTTCAATTTTCGAGCACTCGTAATCTAAAACTGTTTCAAAGTTAAATAAATGTGCAGCAAAAGCATGACTTTTGTATTTATAATAAAGATGACTGATGTTTTGATCCTAAAACAAATAAAATGAAATTTTCCTTCGTTTTTTTTTCAACGTGTGTGACTGATTGGTAGACTCGAAAAAACGCGTTGTTTTGTTTTTATTGCTTTTATTTTTATTTATGGGGTTTCCCCGGGAAATTTTTTTCGGTGGACAAACTGCCAGATCTTCCAAACGTAAAAGTTTGTAAACTCGCTCCCGCATTATTCAATGGAGGGTGTCGGGAGGGGAGCCCCTCCACCCCCACCTAAAAATCGGTTTTAATCAGTTGAGGATAAGGAAAGGCTGTTCTTCGAATTAAACTTAACTTATTTTCACAGGTAACAAACACTAATATTAAATTATTGTACTTTAAAAAAATAAATTATTTTCGATTTTTAGGAGGCCAAAAACCCAAATAGGTAAAAAGTTCAAATGAAAATAACAACATGAGATATTTGGTGGAGGTGCCGGTCTTCTGTCTTCTGTCTGTCTGTCTGTCTGTCTTTGTCTGTCTTCTGTCCCGTCGTCTGTCTGTCTGTCTTCTGTCTGCGTCTGCTGTCTGTCTTCTGTCTTCTGTCTGTCTGTCTTTCTGCACTAACCGAGAAACCCCGTGGGCACTCTAAGCCGGTCGGACGTCGTGAAAGGCCCCCGCCGTGCCGTCTTGATCATTTCCTACTACTATCTCTCTCTCTCTCTCTCTTTCCTTTCTCACCCCCCCATTGAGTAACATTAAATTTTCAGGATACCTTTGGAACACCCCGATATCGCTCTCTTGCTAATGATTTCTTGTTGTGCTAATCTGGGGTTCCAACCTACAGTAATGGACAAAAAACGGTCTTCCTCTTGGGAAATTAGTTTTGTTATGGGATGCAGCAATAAAACAAAAACATTTTGCATGCAGTATAAGCAAGTGAGGTAAAAAAACAAATAAAAAAAACATTTTTTAACTCTCAGATTAAAATATACTTAGTTTTTTAGACTATCTATTTTTTTTCGGTTTTATTTCAAAATTTTTAAAGGAGGCTTTTTTGAACCCTTTTCTCCCCGTAGGGGCCCCTGTTTGTATTTCACCATGTTCGTTACACAAATTCAAAAATTTAAAACATACTAGTATTCAAATAACCCTACAAAATTACATATTTTGTAAATTCTATATTTTATAAATTTTGGGAATTGGGAAAAAGCTTGGGAAATTTTGAATTTTATAATGGTTCAATTTATAAAAAGTAAATTTTAAAAAATATTTATTTGCTAAAAAATAAAAACAATATAAAATGTATAAGCCTTATACAATGATCTTTTCTGTATTTTTTTTATTGTTTTTTTTATTTTTTTTAAACTGCTAAACACCACTTTTCTGTCCGTCCTCTATCAACATCTACGTGGTAAAAAATTCTCGATAAAAACCCAAAAACCCACGTCTGATTTTGGCGGGGGTTTTTTGTTGCATTGCGTAATGATATAAATTAGGTTCCCAGCGCATAATCCGCGGATATTTCCCGGGAAACAAGAGGCGGCGATGACGTTTTCCCGGCACGTGACAGCCCCATCTTGTTTCCGGCCGCCCTCTTTTTCCGGTCGCCCCTCTTGTTTCCCGGTCGCCATTTTTTTCCGGGCACGTGTTTCCGTCCCCATTTTGAAATTTCCCTCCGCCCTTTTGGGCCGCCATTTTGATTTTCCAGCCGCCATTTTGTCCGCCATTTTGAATTTCC
>JAMZAV010013610.1:0-13457 GCA_024449915.1 Sweltsa coloradensis | reverse complement strand
CACCGACAATAGAAGATGTTTTGGCCTAGTCCTTGTTGATGTTTCGGTGTTGCAAATTGGAGGTAGGATGCAAAACATACTTTCATCGTTCCATGTGGCATTTTCAATTGTCTTATTACGTTTTTAAAACAGAAAACGGTAAATGTTTCAAATCTATTAGGCGTTTATTATATTATTATATTATTATAGATTGGCTCCTGGGTTTCATTTATGACTGAGACAATACCTGACAATAGGTAAACAAAGTAATGAATTAAACTCAACAAGCGTATAGACTATACGCCTGGGTCAGTGGCGGCGTACGCAGAAATTTATTTCAGGGGGGGGGGGGGGCTTGGAAGAACGACTCAATGGGACTCAATAGCGCCGCAGGTAATTTTTTTTAAATATGTATTTTTGAAGTGGTTTTTCAATAAATAAATAAATAAATAAATAAATAAATAAAAAAGAATCGATGAATTTAATTTTTTGCGTAAACCTTTATGATTTGCAGGGGATTTCGGGGGGCCCAAGTCCCCCGGGCCCCCCTGGCTACGTCATTGGCCAGGGTAAAATACCTACTCTATACTTTAATAATCATTATTAAAATTCCTCGTGGGAAAGCTGCCCAGGACAACCGCATGTTATGTAGGAATTTAGGAGTTAGGGTAGTTGCTTTATGTTCAACGCATAAGTCATTCATACAATCGACCGAAGTTAGCATAGTGATATCAAACGTTAGTGCATCGTGACCATTGGAAATGATTATGTTTCTCATACTGCCTATAGACGAATCCAAAGTTGCAAAATATCTTGAGTATTTTCTACTTAATGAAGTTTGTAAATGCAGTTATGTCATTTGTTTAATTTAGACAAGTATGTGAGAAAGCACTTAAGCTTGTTTACTAACTCTAAGCAGTAATGTATTAACTATGTTTAACAAACAAAATGCATCCAATCGTTGTGAAGACCCTTCAAACTAGTGAACTATCATTATTCATTGACCTGCAGAAAAGCTAAAGTACAAACTACAGCGACATTGTAATTAGGGTAACTTGCATTTTACTTCCATCATTATTTCAAAACAGTGCTAATTTCACTTCATTTCGCTATAGAAGTTTTACGTTCCTAACAGTTGGCAGGCGTGTATAGGGTGCAGACTCACGTCATGGCTCGCAGCAGTAACTCTTTCCGCTCCTTCCTACGACTACCAACTTGAAATTTACCTCCTAGTGTTATAAAAGTGCCCACCTGAACGGTGTAAGAACTCATCATCTGTCCAAGTGTTTTCATAGCGTCTTTTACAAACATCCTTGATATAGACCCAGCCCACTCCTAATACAAACTCTTATTTCAAGCGCTTAGTTAACTACAACAAATGCCCCTAACAAGCCATACATTACCAACGCGTTTAGTCATTATTTTGACAGTACTGTTATATTTACTTTAGCGGAGATAACTACAATCATTCTTTTAGTAGCCTCCTCACGTTGTGTGGGCTATGCCATTAAATATGAAACGCAGGCAAACTTGAATTCTCACGAGCTTAAAATAGTTCTGATATCGTAAAAAAATTATATTTTTACTATTACAGACGTAAAATATAAATAATTAAATACTTACTAACATTGTTTTTTCCTCATCGCTTCGATGGTGTCAATTCAAAATCATAAAAAAATACGGAAATATCGGGATTATTTTTCAATTCAAATTCACAATTTTTGTTTCACTGATTCGATACTCACGGTTTTTATTTACTTTAATATTGATATTAAGTGTTTAAAAAAATATATTCATGTTCTTTTGTTTCTCTTTGATCTGCTGATAAAGAACACAAAACTATATATTTTATATTTTTGCATCTTTCATCAATAATACTAATAGCAGATTGTGGCCCACGAATATCTCCAATTTATGCAGTGAATAGTATGAAATTAATATATGTAATCCCACATTATTTATTTAAGGCCAGCATTTAAAAAACCAACAACAACAACAGCATAACGACATTACGTCTTACATGGATCTTCACACTTCTCACTGTCTTACACTGATTATCTTGGTTATGAAAGACGCACGATCAGATTTTGCATTGATAGATAACGGAAAACGGTGTAATAAACTGTTCAGTGTTCACCGTCGGCAATAGAGCGGTACTGATTCTATCGCTTTAAAATGGTGTAGTATTAAACTGCTCTGAACCCTACTCAGCTAAACCATGGGCTTTGGAGTGGTTAAACGATCTTATAAACCTTTCTTATACCAGCGCGGCTAGCTACTTAGCAGACACAGTAGCTTAGAAAGGTGTTGGCCATAATCTGTTCCACTAGACATAAATACCATCTCTTCTCTTATACCTTGAAAGTTGAATTCTCAGAGAGGTGGCAGAAGGATTTAAATGCAGTTCTCCAAGTAGCAGTATACATGTTATAACCTTAAACAATTATGTTGTTTCAGAAAAAAAGTGTTTTTAATATCAACGACGTCACACGTTATTATAAGAATGCTACTCGTTCAAGTATAAGAAACATTGTTTTTATACGTTGTATATGTCCTCGTTTGTTAGTCTAAAAAATATGCACATCATCACCAACAAAAACCGATGTAAGAAACAACATAATATAGTTATACTTTGCCGATTCAGAAAGTTGCGAGTATTAAGCACATACAAACTTAATTAAAAGATGTAGACGAAGAATACAAAACATATCATCGTGTATTAAAGTCTTTTGGTGGAGGTGCCGAGTACAAAAATATTCTCGTTAAAAAGGGTGAGTCCGCCCCTCTGTCCTCAAGGATTACCTAAAGCATTCTTTCATCCTTGTTGAAGGGCAATGCCAACAAAATCGCATGTACATCGGAGGTCTTGTTCGGTTTTTATCGTGAGACGTGATACACGCACAGACGGATGGACGGACAGAAAAGTTGTGCGAA
This sequence comes from Sweltsa coloradensis, assembly GCA_024449915.1. NCBI lineage: Eukaryota > Metazoa > Arthropoda > Insecta > Plecoptera > Chloroperlidae > Sweltsa > Sweltsa coloradensis. The sequence goes on along the minus strand of JAMZAV010013610.1, from coordinate 10,544 downwards.
AAAGGTGAATTTCGAAGATGTTATTTCTCCAAAACAACAGCGTATGAGAATGTTATCTTTTCCATAAAAATTATTTGTTTAACTAACAAATTTGGATAAATTAAATTGTATGCAATAAGATACGAGGAAGTAAAGGAACTCCTACTGTATATTTAAAGAATGTAGAACCTTGCACTTGCCGAACATAGTAAAGTGGCAGGTCATTGCTGTTAATTACATGATCACATAACCTAAGACCTTAGATTCAGAACAAGTCATCAATCAAAACCGTATTTGGAGTTCCATCATTGTCAAGTATCTTGAAGGTGGGCCTCTCTCCTACTGTACTACGCACGTGCTCTTCGTATGGTCTTATTCATAGATATTAAACACCTATTGTAGGCTAGATCAGCAGTCATTGGTCCACTTCCGTGACAATTTGAAGCCATCTTAAATATGGCAGCTTGCATGTTTATTAAATGGGAGCGATTTGTAGCCCATATAGTTCTCAAGATTGCCGCCAGGTTGACAGGTGAGCATACTAGCCTTTAACATCAAATGATTCCCTTATGCAATAACTTCTGATTGTTTCTGTTTGTTCATTATCATGCTGCACAAGCTAAAACCACATCAAACAATCCAGTAAAATACTTAAATGCATTAAAAAGCATAAATTAAAACGCCAAATCGCCATTTTGTTGATGGCAGATTGACTCTTCAATTTGCTACGTTCGCGCCTGTGTGGAAGTATTGGAGACTGCGTATCTAGCCTACAATATGTGTTTAATATCTATGGTCTTATTGTTAACCAGCACCCTATTATACCATATCAGAGTCGCACTCCCACTGGGGGCTCGGAGAGGGAGAACACGTGACATTTGGGTCAGGGCTATGACATGATGTGTCAAGACTATGACATAGTGGGTCTGGAGTCAGGGCTATGGCATAGTAGGTCAGGACTTTTAACATAGTGGGCCAGGACTATGACTTGGTATGTCAAGTCTTTGACATAGTGGGTCAGGAGTATTAACACAGTGGGTCAGGACTATGACATGGTGTGTCAAGTCTATGACATAGTGGGTCTAGAGTCAGGGCTATGATATAGTAGGTCAGGACTATTAACACAGTGGGTAAGGGCTATGACATGATGTGTCAAGACTATGACATAGTGGGTCTGGAGTCAGGGCTATGGCATAGTAGGTCAGGACTTTTAACATAGTGGGCCAGGACTATGACGGTGTGTCAAAACTATGACATGATGGGTAAGTTTAAGTTATAGGCTAGTAATAATAAATAAATTAATAAAGACCCGAATTGTTATAGGGTACCCACGAACAAGTATTTTTCCTTATGCGGTTGCCCTACTTACGCGACAGAACCATACTCTTTGAAAACTGTACCTATTTGTCTAATAAATAGAATTGAATTGAATTGAACTGATCAACGAGTTTGCCAGTCTCAAGAAATTAGAATTGGTGCATTTTTTGTGTCGTTATTTTCATAAAAAAAAAACTACCCTTTAGAATTAATTATACAACACACTATTCCTCTCTTCTAATATTTGACCTGACGGTTCATTCTCCAGCTTCCCAACTGTCCGCATACCTGAGTGCCTGTGTAAACAACTACACAGGGCACAGGACCATGGGCGTACAATTTATTCAACGTAAACCTATATCAAAATAAATCCTATATTGTAATTTGTTTGGCTCCCGTGTCCGGGAATGGTGGTAACAACGTGAGTTCTCGTCTCGGAGTAAATACACAATGATGAAGCAACTTCGCGCTTCGTTGACACAGGGACCAAACAAGCCTGGCCCGCATTCAGAGAGAAAGAGGAATTCAGAGACGTGCTCATTATTATCTAGCACAACTCATGACTACCATTGCATGGTCTTGCTGCTCTGCTCTGTGTTGGGGTGGGGGGTTTGCACCCTTAGTGTGAGGGTGGGGGCGGACACTCTGGTTTCTGATTATGTAATACATGATAAAATAAATATATTACGTATAAGGATACTGTTAAGGTTTCCTTTAGGTATTCGAATTGTTCTTCAATATTTTCGTCATTCAGTTCGTTAGGGGTATGAAAATATAGAATGTGATTGGTTTTGTTTTGTTTATTATCGATGGATGAAAGCTCGTGAGTAGTGGGTGAGTTTTATGTCGAGTAGGCTTACAATAAAAGCTCTCGACATCAGTTGTCATGGGAACATGATGTCAATCACAACGTATTGTATTAGTAATTATTATTAGAGGTTTGTAAAAATAGCATTTTGGGGTTGACTATAGAGAATTTACATTTTCAATTTAGATTAAATTTAGCATTAAATTTGCAGCATCTATTTGTAACTTGCTTCAACCTATTCATGGGACGTAGCTCGCTCGAACCCCTGACCCATCAGTATCAGCTGACCATCTAATTTTAGTGCTACTCGTTTTCATCGTCATACATTGAGCGAACAATTTATACGAACTTGAATAAAATATTTTATATAATTGACAAAATAGTGGCTCCGTCAAACATGTTCAGAATAACGGTTTGCTAACAAAGTTGTCATGTGATATAAGCTTATTGTAAATTTTTTGTAAGTACGCAATATAGTTCTTTTAGCTATATTAATCCTAATTCTGCGATCAAGGAAAATTAAAAAAAGGTCAATGAAGTCTAACAACATATAGTCTACTCCATCTTTTTCACCAGCACCCGGTGTATTATTATTGGCAGCGTTCGCCTTTGATGAGAGTCGCTTGTTAATTTGTTATGGACTGTTTTACAACAAAACTTTACCTCACCCTTTACCTCACATAACATAACGTGATAAACTTGCACACATTTACTTTGGTTTGAATTTTAAAAACAATGTCATAAATTTGTTAATTATTATTAATTGGATCAATACTGTAAATGTTTTAATTAAATGTGTAAATTTACAAATTAAATGCAAAAATGTTTACATTCTCCATGACTTATGTGGTGTGTACATTCAGGTATTTGGTTTCTGTATTCTTGATGGCTCAACATGATTTTTGTTCTTCATCTTCAAGTGGTTGAGGAGTTACGCACAACAAATTTGAATGTCTACTTTCTCTTCTGTCCTCCTTTATACCCATGTTTGCGTAGCATCTTTACCAATCTCTCCGGCAGCGCCGTATACATCAACCCTGCATGTCTGTACACACACCATTGCACCGTATCATGCTCAAGTCACCGTTATGGTAGGTGCAGTTGGAGAAACCGTAATACCATGATATCAATTACCCAATGTTAAATTACTCATTCACGAAAATAATGCGTTAATATTAACGTATTGCTTTTTCGTGTTCTGTCGAAATTAACGATTTACGATACAAAAGTAAACTATCTAGTACTAAATCTACCCATAGGCACGTACATTCAGTTGTTTCCAGTCTGAGTAATAAAATTAGGTCGCGAAGTTTTAGTCGCGCAAAACTTTTCTGTCCGTTCGTTCGTCCGTCCGTGTGTGTGTGTCACGTCTTACGATAAAAACTGAACACGACCATCAATTGATCGGCGTGATCATAGCTAACATTTCACTTCAACAAAAATGATACAGATGTTTTTGGTGATTCTGGTTGTCATGGGGGCGGAATTATAGCGACACAAACGATATATACATACCCGGCACCTCCACCAAAAATGCAAATTTAAAGTATGATTAAATTAAATTTCTAAATTCTTTTTCGACGAGCTTTTGATTCACTATAGTCTCGCTCCCTCTGTTCGGTACTCCCGTACCATGTACTTGTTATATTCAAGATATATGTTATCAATGCTTCCATGATGGGTAGGCAAGTTGGGACTATCTGGGTTATTGTATTAATTAATAGAAAACCAACCAGTCAATCATCATAGAAATAATAATGACAAGAACGCAGATAAAATCGATCTTGTAGAACTGTATACAAAAAAAATACTTTGTAACTTTGTTGGTGGCTTCTGTATACAACCCATAAAGTCTTGTCGTTATAATATCCACCGGATTTAATATTGTTGACTATAGTGCATAAATTAATCAAGTAATCTGGAATAGGTGAGTAAATATAGTCAAGGAAATTGCTGCAAAAATTACTGCAAAAGAAATAGGAATGCAATAAAACGACTGGCGAATTTGTAAGTAAAAATAATACATTACATGAGTAAAAACAAAATGTTTATGATAATAATGCTCCTTTTTGACTATTTGATCGCAAAGAATCTAAGATTTTTTATGCATTCTAAGATTGAGGTAAAAAAGAACCAGACATATTATTTCAACACGCGTCCGGAAAGAATATATTTTGATATCTCATCTCCAGAGTTGAAGCTAGCAAAGGTAGGCACAAGCAGGGTCGTATTACGCTCACGTAATACTGCTCTCTGCTATGCCTCTTGTAACAGGAATGTTGTGTGAAGAGCCTAGCTTCATATTATTAAACATGATATTATTATTAATAGCTCCGAGGACGGTTTATGACTTTGAGAGTGAAAGTGAAAGGAGATATTACTAAGTGTCATGTTATTATTAAACGCAATATGACGTAACTGTAAGTGATATATTAGTCTTTTAGAGTTTGGATAAGTTACGTTGCCTAATAATGTAATTAAAATTAAAACTCAATATTTCATGATTTTATTGAATCATATAATAGCATTGCATATTGGCTTTGGTTTAAATAAGTAATTGTGAAGTTAGAGTCTGACCGCGCAGTTACAGATCTGATTTTCACTGGCGAACTTTAAATTAAGATGTTTGAACCATCCCTGTCGACGACGACGTCATACGCGCAATAATGACAATCCAGCGATCAATATATTAAAATCGAAGCTCTCAGATTGGTTATGCTTGCTTTGCTTGTGATATTTGCATCGATCAGGCTAGTTCAAAACAAGAACAACTTTGTACTAATTATTATGTGCTTTGTTTCTAAGACGTATCTGTCTTTGCTCCGGTTTACGTATACTCGTAGGTAAAATATATGGATTAAAATCCACATCATGATAAACTTTAAAGATGTAGTTTGAGTGCTTACAGTAAATAAGGAGGTGGTAGTTATATTCTGCGCACTTTTGGAGGATGGACCGACAGTGTTGGCGCGAACTCTGATTCGGAAGGTCCCGGGTTCAAATCCCGTCGAGACCGGCAATCCTGAATTAAGTTTTTCCGAGATTTTCCTCAGTCGTTAATGCGAATGCAAGGGATTTTTTAAATTCACTTTTGTTGAACAAAACATGTATACAGTACAAGTTTGATTATGGTGTATGATATTATTTAGAACAAGTTTTCACCGCCACCAGCCCTCGGACATCCCTTCATAATTATCCTATCCACAACATACCTAGTTAGCCACCTGAAGAGGGGCATTGTACCCTGGGCAGGCTTCCCACGAAAAATTATAAAATTATATTATATAATATTTGTAATACCGAATAATGTGTCTATACTTATTGACATTGTACAAATCGTATCGTGATTAGCGTTATTCATTTTTGTATACACTCGTTATAGAATTATGTTTAAAGAGTAGAGTGGTCATTAATAAAATTAGATCTATCTCATACTTTTTAAATCTATAACAAGACAGTTAAAAAATCCTAAGCTGTTTCTTTATGTCTTACGTTACGCATTCATTTATTTCAACTAAAATCGTGTTAACCTGCGCTATTCTTACAATCTTATCCTAAATTTTATGTTGTGAGCCTTAATAAGTTGTATGCGAATGGTTATATTACACAATTCTAGGTTCAAACATAGAAAATGATATTGATCGATAAGAATCACAACACTCATCTCTATAATCTATATTTTCAGTGTAAATTATGTTACATTCAGGTTTAATGTCTGTTTATATTTTATTTTTCACTGTAAATTATGTCACATTAGGTTTTAATGCATGCCTATAATCTATTTTTCACTGTAAATTAGTCACATTTTCTTTAAACGGAAGGATAACCAAAGTAAATATCTTTATGATTACTGATCAGAATTTTGCATGTCAATCGGATACGTACAAGTATGTGCTAGTTCTTTAAAATTTACTTACGTGCATTATGCTATGCAACAAATTTATTTGAATACTATAATAATTTTTTCGTCAAATTGTCGAAATTAAATATAAAAAAACTTTATTTATAAAAATTCGCAACGTTGCACAATGATTGACTCGTTCAAAATATGCCAACTCAAAGAAGTTATTTTCACCCCCAAACTTTATTTCGCTTTCCAATTTCACCATGGGAAAATCATTATATGTTTTCAAAAGCCCACACCTAAAATAGCTTTCAGAAACTGCGACGCTGCCCACCCCTCGGAGAATTCAATCACGATCGACGGCTTCTATTGCCGCCAATGTTTGTTTAAACTTAGGTTTGGTTTTCTGGACGTGGACGTGCGAAATCCTTATGCTTTTCTTATTTCGTTCGTCCTTATCCATCTAGTCCGGCAGCGAGTCTCATTCAGTAGCAGCGGCCATTGTGCGCCACTCAACGCTAAGATAACAAAACGCACAACAAATACGAATACAGTGGGAAGCAGCACTGCATGGCCTTCGTTCGTCTCTCCGTCAGAGTAAATACAAAGAGAAGTAATACGAAGAAAGTCTTCAAGAAGTCGTTGCGAGCGTGGGTTGAATGTTTAATATGGGAACGCAACGCATTAGATGAGGCGAACTATACCGGCAGAGATAGATTGATTGCTCATGTTAGTATTACCAGAGTCGATAAAGAAGTTTCCCCTTTTCTTTATCGACTCTGGTATTACAACTAAATTAATAACTACATTGTCATTGTAAACTGTTTTGATAATTAAGTTTCATGGTAGTGCAGGACACGTAAGCGTGTTTAAAAACAATCTCGTCTTATTGCCTTTTTGGTCCTAGAAATATACCCAATATAAGGGATTAGGGAGTGAAGCTCGCTTCTATGCATCACTTTTCTGTCCGTTTGTGTGAGTGTCAGGGCTCGCGATTATTTTTGACATTGGTACAGAATGTTTTTGATGAACCTGGTGGTCAAGTGGCCGAAACTAATATTTTAAAAATATTTTTTCTCTACCCGGCACCTCCACCAAAACTTTATATTTATTTTATTTTTACTTTCGCATAAGATTTTATTTTTGTACAATTTGTTGATAAATAATGTATCTTCGCTCCCTATTTAAGGATTCTCGTACCCATGATTGTAATATAGGAATGCTATTATGTGGGGATGAAATTGGAAGTTTTCCCACTTTGTAATAATTCCTGATTCCAGCAGTTGCCATATTACTAAGAAAACCTCTGATGGTGTTGGTGTAAAGTATAAAATACTAAAATTATAGTTTAAGGCACTAGTTATTACATACATTTAAAAAAAACGTGTCAGGATTAAAAAAAAGATAATGATCAGCTAATTTAAATTTACTTTAAAATTATATTTCGAAATAGAATTTTTGATAATGTGTATTATTTTATTTCTAGAAATTGTAGGATAACCAGATAAGAAATTAAAGTAGAAGTTTTACATCGAGGTCAACGCTGCAGTTTTAGCTACGCTCTATAAGTACAGCATTAAAATTATCGATTATAAAATATCACCATACAAATGGAGCAGATTAATATATACTTAATTTTTTCTTACCGCACTACGGATTATTCAACGTAGAATTTTACATCGTGGTCGACGCTGCAGTTTTAGCTACATCGATAAAAAAAATATCACCATACAAATCTAGCAGATTACATGCTTGATATTTTCTTACTGCACTACGGAATACTGAACATTATAAAACTGAAGGACGTTCTGGTATACAGGTATATGGTATTATACACAAATTCTATCTCCATGCTGGTATATGTACACGATATGTAGGCCTACTGCAATACGTTTCGTAGATAAAATATCTTAAACATGTTTAACGTGTTGCCATTAGTGCGTGTGCGAGCGTGCTCGAGTTATATTTTATAGGGAGAGACTGAACGTAACAACTTCATATTAATTCGATGATGAGTAAGTAAACAGATTTTATTCATAAAACTCGCTTCAAATCTTCAACCCAACTTGAGAGGCTTTTTATTGGCTTTACATCAATAAAATTCTTCTTACATTTTCTCTCTCCCTTTCTCCCACTCTCTTTGAATGTTGAATGTTATCATTAAATTGTGTTTCCCTTTATTCAGTGCTTCGTTTCATTAATTACTGTCAGTTGCTTTCTTGGGAGATTTATCTCTGCAATATTTTCTTTGTTAATGAGAAATGAATACTTAATTTTTAAGGTTTAAACTTTTATAGAATTCAGAATAATCCTCTTTTCGTATTTATAAATTCAATTTGTTAATAAATAACCTGGAAGTGAGACAGGGTGAAGGGTTTGATTTCATTATTACAGATGTCTAAGTTAAGGCATTGTTTGCAAAGTGCCTTTAAAAACGGTTAAATTCAATAATTGAATAATTTCAATGAAGTCAAGATTACATTTGTTCCCCATCTAGATTCATGTTAATTATACTTTTAAGTGCAAATATACCAGGTACTGTATAATAAGCAAAAGTAAACGTAGGCCCTAACTTATTGCACTCAATCTATAACTATTTATTCTTCTTTTTAAAACGGATTAAGAATTGATAAAATCTTCGAGTTATGTTGATGGTTTATAAACGCAACATGCTTTGCACGTGTAGGCTACACCGATTATGAATCTCGAAACTTATCTCATCTTACTATATCATTCACAAGGCTATATAGAATATTCAGATTAGTCGTGCGTCTAGTAATGGAGAAGGCCTATACAAGATGCGCAAAAACAGTATTCTGAATATAAAGTATGTTAATAAATATAAATGTATGTTAATTGATTTTTTTTAAGTTTCGATTTTCATAAATATGTATTTTTAAATACAAATAATTGTTTTACGACTTCTTCAATACAAAATAAATGAAATAACATGTCACTTTCAGCGCTTGGATGATTGTATTTTTATTCTGAAATATTCGTTGTTTGACTCGAATGCTGCAACTTTTGTCTCTCGTTGAACTGTTTGCAATATACCAGCCGTGCCGTACTCATGTAGGATAATATGCTAAAACGTGATCCGTTCCAAGCTCTCTAGGGTTGTGTCAAGCATGGGCTTACGGATCATATGGAATGCTTCTGTTGGAGGGAGGATGGGAGTGATGGGTTAGCAAACGTATCCAATATCAATAAAAATATCATATAAATCGAACGTTCTACATAGGCCACTCGTGATGCGTATGACATTGATACTCCGGTTTTATTGCTTTGCCAGGAGCCAATAATGGCCCGTGTGTAACCCGAGTACGCAGGGCTTCGTACCCCAACCCAACCAGCCACCCTAGTTCCCCGGTAGGCCGCAAGGCAGCGCGCGTCTTCTGAAACCCGACACTGAAAGTGTGCCCACACCGCAACCATCTACACACACAGTCGTATACCTACCTACCTACGTCACAGGGAATTCTTCGGTCCACTTTGCTGTGGTTTATTTGCAATCTCTACCGAAAATTCTTTAAGCAGGTTAAGTGTATGGCTACGTATATTGTATATACAAAAAGCAAACGAACCAAAAACCCCCGTTTTATTTCGTGTATTAAATTTCACGTGGTCCTCGACTTGACAAAATACACAAAATTCCTGGTTTCTTCGCCCACGACATGAAACCACGACAAGTGGGCTGTGCATTCCTTTCTCGAGCTCTCGCCTCTTTCATCCCCCGCTATCACATGCTATCTCACATATATGTTTTACAGAAACAACATCCAACGCACGTCCATGCTTACAATTTAAGCGTCGAGAAGCGTCTCACCGAATGTCGCATGAGATCTCTACTTGACCGCCCCTGACACTGACCAACCGGTCTCTTTGTTTTTTTAGCATTAAAAAAGTCAAATTGTGAAATGTTTTTCAATTAAAATTTTGTAACCGAGTGTATGTACATTTTTGTTATAAATTCTAAATTGATGATTGCAAGCTAAAGCAAAGATCTATTTAAAGGTTTAGTTGTTAGTTATTTTATTTAACCATTATTCACCATCTTGGGGCTAAAATCGATTAGGTAAAAACTCAAATATTATTTTATAAAAATATATAAGTTCTATGTTATGGAAACAATAAAATAATTCTTAACGGAACTGGTGGAGATATTTTTTGAAGTGTTAAGTCTAAACATTGCAATGGTTCCGCTACGACTTCGTCACTGTTTTAGGCTTCCCTGCCTGGAAACTTACTTAATCAAGTTAGCGTGGAACATGGTTTAAAGTTTGAAGCGTTTCTCGAGGAGACCGAGCTACACTCAAAGAAAGAGAATCAATTGTAATGAAACGTCACAATCGAAATGCAATTTCCTGATATGCTCACTTTTCGAACTATGCATATATTAAAAGTACTTCGAACTTTGAAGCAGTTCATTTTACTAATAATACTTGTTTAACGACTAAGGAATAATGGTAGAACATTTTCGAGTTAGCTCATGGTACGTAAACTTCCCTCGTGTTATGTATACTTGGCAATATAACACATCGTATACCGCCTTTTTTTACACCACATGAGATAAGTGAGGGTTTTTGACGCCTTGAT
>JAMZAV010013609.1:0-11754 GCA_024449915.1 Sweltsa coloradensis | reverse complement strand
CTTTAACTTTTAACGTAAAATTAACACGTTTTTTTAGGAAGTGAAATTACGGGTTGTCATCATTTAAAATTTTCGCAACTGTAGCGCTGAGTTAACCAGACCTTCACGAGTACATCAAATAATAAGGTGATGAAGTTTTAGAATTATTACGTTCAAATCGGTGCACCATCTTTGTTCCGCCCTTGCAAACCATGCGCTTGATCTGATTCGGTCTATGCTAGATGACCTTTCAAGTTTAAACACATCCCACTCGCGTCAGGACTCCTACACAATAATATGCATGCGTCGCAGTGTAGAGAGGTTCACAAAATGGCACTTTATACTACCTTTGTAAATAATTAAATTGAAAGCTGTAGGCGTACGGAAATTAAAACCTGGTAAAATAGATGAAATTTTACTGTAGAGAATATTTTTATAACCAATACTGAATAGTCTGGATTAATGCAAGCGCAAAAATATTAGTTGCAAAGACCAAAATCAATAAATCATCAATACTGATATTTCTTAATATGCCATAGGGTAAATGGCTACCGCTAGGCTACTCTAGGATCACACTATACATTCACCACTAACTCATAAATCTACTACTCACATTTCTCTTGTAAAATTTTAGTTTTTTTTAAAATACGTAATCGACAAACGTAAGTGAAAATCAGTTAAATAATATTAACTAAACAACACTGATAGAACAAACACGATTATAACGAAAAGCAGTAAACTCAATTGACCGGTGCTCGAACCTGGTACCTTAGCCGGCAATTATCAACCCCTAACCTCGTGACCCTGCACCTCGCCCCAGGCTGTCCACCGTTCCATATCGGCGGATACAGTTGGCTATACCCACATAGAAGATAGTAAGCCCCGTAAGAAACAGCAGTGACCCACTTGACCGGTGCTCGACCCGGTACCCTAGCCGGCAATATCAACCCTAACCTCGTGACCTCTGCACCTTCGCTCATGCTGTCCATCCTCTTCCATATCGGTATGATTACAGTTAGGCTATACTCACATAGAAGTATAGTAATAGCACTGTAAGAAAACAGGCCGTGACCCACTGCGTGCTCGAGCCCGGTACCCTAGCCGGCAATATCAACCCCTAACCTCGTGACCCTGCACCTTCGCCCCAGGCTGTCCGCCGTTCCCTATCGGCGTGATACAGTGGGCTCATACCCCACATAAGAAGATTAGTAAGCCCCGTAAGAAAAAGCAGTGACCACTCTGACCGGGGAAGTCACTCAACACGGTACCCAGCCGGTACAAGATCAACCCCTTAACCTCAGACCCGCACCTCGGACCACTCCGCCCCCAGGCTGTCCGCCGTTTCCATATCGGCGGATACAGTTGCTAAACCCACTGGAGTAGCCGAGCGTCGGTTAATGTTTAATGCGTTTTCCTCGGTGCAGACCGGTCATAGAATCGTATCAGAGGTCTAGCGGCACCTCTGGGAATCTACCCTTAGCAAGCTGACACTACTCAGTTAATTGCCAGGACTATCCGAAAACTCGGTGACTAGGTACGTTGACATATTGCAGGGCCTGTCAAGGTTAGTGAATGACATATTGAATGGATAAACGGAGGGCGCTTGTTATGCCTTCGTGGGAATTATGGGATAGATTCTTGGCTAAGACGATGTGAAACCAAACTAACTACATACCCCCCAATTTAAAGCGTATTCACATCACAGGGGTTTGAATGATAAGGGGCTGAAATTTGAAACGACGTCGGAGTAACTAGGGAAAATTGTACTACCTATCGGGCACGTAGGAGGGTATTCATGAGTGGTAGGATGAAATGTTGAAGTTGTTTATTGGGTTTTGAATTTCGAGAATAAGAAACAGAAAATAATAAGGGCATGTACTGCGCCCTAAAAATCAGGTTGAGTTTCTTTGTTCGTGTACTTTGCGTTTACCAAGCTGAGTGTTATAGCATAGTACGATAAGGAAAATCTTTCGAAATGTTATTTTACTTTTTAGTATACTCTTTTCAATAGACGTAACTAATAAACAACTCCTGTTGTCATGTATAATAGAAATAACAATACTCTTTTTCAAATATCAAATTCACAGAATTATATTCCATTATTATAACACTAGTATTATTTCATTGTTATTAATTAAATTGTTTATCCCTGCTTGATTCTCTTAGAGTAAATTACGATTACTCTTGTCTGTATCGTTATTTGTGGAGTTTCTAATACGTAGTACTCCCTTAGGTTAATGACAAATGAACGCCATGTGTGAGCGTTAGAATTTTTACGAAACCTTTACATAATAGTTAAAATTAGCTCTGTTTTACAGAGAAAACTTTAAGCTTCCTTAAATATGTACATGAAAACGAGTAAAATTAAAGGTATCGGTGTAAAGATTCTCCAACATTAGTAATAAAGTATTAAAACTTCTTATTATCACACGGTAAGAATACAATAATCCAGAGAATGTACGTAAAATTAGGAGCAGAACAGATAATAACAAAAGGTAAGTTCGTATTTATTTTTCATATTATATTGAGGTGTAGCGAAATAAATCTGCGTATTAAACGAGGAGTTTACACAAATTAATTTATAAAAATAGTAGCACGGTGAGTATAATATATCTTACTGTATAATATCTTAACCAGTAATAAACAAAATATAGGCACAGTGCAAATGTTATGATGGTTTATTGATTGTGATTGCGCATGGTGGTTGTGAATATGGCGTGTTCGCTGGCCTACACTGCTGGAAACGGCGGTGTAAGTGCCCACTCAAGTGGATGAATGCCACGAGTATATGGATTAAATTAGAGGTGTACACAACGAGGACTGCATGGACTATGGGAGTGACTGAGATATGAGAAGAGTATTTGTGTTCTGGTTAATAGTGACGTTAGTGTGTGTGTTACTTATTATATGCGTAGAAGTAGCGCAGATGTAGTGAAAGTAGTTCTTAAAAAAATAAACAATTTTTTTTTTCAAGTACTGAATATTTTCATACTAATGGTGTAAAGGAGTGCATTCGAACAAAAACAACAACAACAACAACAACAACAAGCGCAGATACGGGAGTGACCCAAGAAGGAGTGATTGCCTGAGGGGAAAAATACAACAAACCAATCACCGGAGTCGATCTTTTGTGTGGAGGCTGCCGGGGTTAAAAACCATAAAAAATGTTCCCACGTATGATACATAATTTCTACGGGTCTAACCCCCCTCCCGCCACGCTCCTTCCTGATCCTAAACATCCTAATTTCCTTTGTGAAGGTAATGATCGTATTTCAATCGAAGATCGGATTCAAGTTTTTTATAGTGCAGGACGTATCACACGTTCCAGACGAACAGACAAAAGGTATGCTTATATAGGAGCTTAGGCTCCCTGATAATAATTGTATAACGACAAAACTTTACTAAAATAACCAAGACAGTTTGAGATGAAATCCCAAGGCTAGAATAGTCTGGAGTCTTCTCATTTCGTGATAATATGAGCGGACTTTCCCTAAGTGAATAAAGTTGCAAGCGTTGATGTGTTAAGTACTTTTGAACAAGGTAATCAACCAGGGCGTGCACTTTTTAATTAGTTATCAGCTTACTGCTCTTTATTATCACACAGTATTTAACAGCTATTCTGCTACTTTTTCTACTTTACATGCGGCGTTGGAAACTGAAAACTAAACCCGAACAACTTATGAATTCGTCATTGCAGAGAAGCCAAAAATAGAGTCGAATAAGTTATCCGGCAATGATAATGGGCACTGAGCGGATAATAAGTCTACTACGTAAAACTTTTATTTCTTTATCAGAACTTGTAAATAGGTAATATTAAAATATGGATGACTAATATCTTGTAAGCGTATTCCACAATTCACATTCAATACTCTGAAGCAATACGAAGATCGACGCAAGAGAACGGCTGAAGAGAAGGAACTTGTGCGCAAGACCAATTAAACTTTAAAACAACAGACTGCTTCTAGCTTTATAAATAATAACTCCAGGACATCAACGTAATTATACTGTAGTGTTGTGTATCAATGGCTCATCTGACTCCAGGGGAATTTGCGGCTCTAGACAATATTTTATATGCAAGCGAGATTAATTTTTAGTTCAATGCCTTTTAAAAGACACCAACCACAAATTTTAAATTACCACGTGTTAATGTATGTTATATAATTGTGTACGTTGTTAATACTTATACTGTGATAGAAGATGCTAAGTGTCAATCTATATTGAAACCGTTGGGCGTCAAGCGAAGGGTTCTCCCTGCGATGTAGAGTCTATGTAGTGCTCTGAGGTACACCTAGATAATAAGTAAGTTCTGTTTCCGAAGAAACTGTTAGAGCCTAAGTCGACCGTCAACCCTAGTACGAAAAGCTTAATAACATCCGAGATCGCACTTCTAATCCTTCCTAACCGTGAAGCTCTACATAGCAAGCTATGATGAAACATCTACCGCATTATCCTCAATGAAGTTGGTATAAAATGTGACTCGGCTTAGGTGTGTGTTATGGTAGCTGTACACTCTTCTCGACGTGTAGCCGGCGTTACGTACTGCGTCCTCTCCATTCTGATCTCTATTCTATAAACATATCCATTTACCGTCCGTTTCTCTCTCTCTCTCACACTGCCTTTCACTCATGCTTTTGCATTTTACGACATTTACTTACTCTTCTCCCCATCGTGTCCTTTGGCTTCTCTCTCTTTCATTCCTTTCCCCCCCTACGCCACACGGATGTTTCTAAATCTATACACTCACCGCTCTGCTATTCTGTCAGCCCTCACCTGCCCTCCCCCTATTTATGCCAGGTCTTCCTTCACGTTCCCTTCTCCAGCTCTCTCCCTCTACACCAACTTCACCCTCTCTACTCCGTCTCTACCTCACACACACAGAGAGTTCAGAAAGTAGTACGTCCCCTCAAGGCTTCGCCAACCCTTTGAGTTAAAAAAACACACACACACACACTCACGTAAATGGAATAATTCGATACGCTGAGTATATAGTTATGACTTGGATGTTTCGACGTCGGGGGAGTACTTACCATCTTCTCACTATCATACGAGCAATCAACAAGCAAGTACATCATTAACACGCTTAGACCCCCCCAAACAAACTACATCCTGAACTTGTTACCTCTCTGTTATATATACACATCAGACTGTTTTCTTCCATCTTTATTCCCTCCCTCTCTCTCACTCCTCTGTCCGCGTCTCCCACCTCTCTCTTCCACCATATTTCTAAACTTCCCTCTCAGTTTCTACGCTCCCTAGTCCTTGTTTAGGATTCCATTGGGTCCAATTCAGATCATCAGCATCTACGTCCGCATGGGCGCGGAGATTACTAACCGTAGCGAGGTCTCTTTAAAAACCAACCTAGGCTACCATCCATGCGACACTTATCACTCTATAGTGTTCAAACTAGGTCAAAAGCTGCCGTGTAATGAGCACGCTATCAGACTTACTGGCCCGCTATAACGATGAAGATCGAATCCGTCATTTCAATCATGGCCGACGTCAAGAAGCTAATTGACGTATCTGAACAATCTTTTACTACAAGCCACGCCGATGATTGAAGTCATTTACGTAACAATCGCGAACACAAGAACGCAATAAAGAGGCTCGAGAGTTGTGAATGTCAATTGACATCCCGCTGCGATATAACAAATAATTGGCCATTTTCCCCAACATTGCATCCATCCGACTAGCGTAGCATGAATGACTGGGCTGCCAAAATAAACACCATAACGTTTTTCATGGTTAGCAGGATTATAAACCACAATAACTAAAAATTAATTAGAAAATAAAGAATTTACAACATAACAATAATTGCATTATCATTGTTACACCGTTTCTTTGTTTTCCTTTGTATAACGTAAATGATTTTAAAACAGCAAAATGTCATATAACATACTTATTTAAACTTGTGATGAATACGAAACTGTAATTGATTTAAATTTTGGTGTTTGAATTGAGTGGAATATTATCGATATACAAAACAGTGTTAAGATTTTATTATTATTTGCGTTGGCCAATAATTGCAAAAACTATTTGAAATAGGATAAGCCCAGAATCAAATGTCATGCTTTACAATTAATGATATCGAGCCACTGAGGGTTGACATTAGGCAACTCTGTGTGTAACGACTTAATCACATTTCGAAATAAACTACCAAAATTATTAACTAATAAAGCTTATTACTCAATTGAGTTCTTTCAAGACCAGGATTTTAAATGAATGAAAAAGTGGGTGGTTAGAGGCCTGGGGCTACCCAGTTTTGACTATATTCAAAACGTTTTGTTTCTTTCGTCACTTAACACACCTGTGAAACCATATTGATGCGTGTAGGTAGTATGTATTGTTTTGTTATGTATGTCGCATTATTATATGGTTCAATTTGTATTTTGTCAGAGCTATTGTATTATGTTGATGTGTACTGTAAATTGGTATTGATGAATCTATAAGCAGGTACACAAGCTTTTTTATTGCTGTTGTTTTACTATATGTATTACTGCTGTCCTGTAAATAAATCTTATCTTATCTTTATCTAGTTTTAGGTAGGAAAATTTTTCTCATTGTGTAGCAAATACTTCGAAAAGTTTCACTTCCTTTCGGACCGGTATTACATAATATTGTCAGTTCGCGGCTTCTAAAATAAATAAAATAATAAATAATAAATAAATAAATAATAAATACATAAATAATAACTAAATAAAAGAAATAAATAAAAAATAAATAAATAACATAAATTAACAAAGTAATAATGACTGGGTCTTGTTATCTCGTCAGCGTACCTAATTCTAACAAAAACTGTTTATGACGGCGAAGACAAGAGACTCGTGGTTGAGCTTGTACAACAAGCTTCGTTCCGTGTAAACCATGGCTCCCTTGACCGCAGTGTCAGCACCCCGCGTTACATGGGCGTTGCGACAAGTTCGCTACCTCTCAGGCGCTCGCAAGGAGGTCAGTAGTTCGATGTACCCGCTCGCGCTGGTGTTGAGATTAGGGTGCGTATACAGAGGGCATGCAACCATTGTTTGCCCTTCGCTGTCACACTCTACTTTTGCTTAGGCATATTCTCACCACATCAAAACGAGGCAAAGTCCCGGGCAACGTAGGATTATAAACGAGTATGTTCCAGGAGAATATCCTAGTAGTAGTGACGAGAATTCAAATAACCAAAGCAACATATTTTTATATACTTTTATCGAAATACAAACTTATTGAATGTACCGAAAATCAAATACTAGTGGTTCCGTCGTGACCGATCAAATCTATAATATAATAAAAAATAAAAAATAATAATATTGATATTACTATCATAATTGTATATTAGTTCATACTCTATTTACAATTTATAATTTATTAAGTGTAACTTGTAAGTTAAATTTTCTTAAAATTATTAAAGTGGATTTGGTGATATGCTGACCAAATATTTCCTATGTTCTCGTATCTTTTGTATCTGGATGCGGCCTACTGATATTATTTTTATGAGGGATATTTTTTAATCGTCTGCAATCATGAAGGCCGAATAGCACTGAAACAAACATAGCCTCATTGCAACTATATTTTTATAATTGTTTTAAAGACTATCTACACAAACATACAAAATCAACAATAAAAAATATATGGATTAAATTGACACAAATTAAAAACTAAATCATCTCAAAGTGAGTTTTTCACAAACCTGACTGTATTTGTTTGTAATTTCGTGAGCAGAGCTGTTCCATGGTTGACTCGCCCGGCGCGGGGTTTTAGAACCCCCGAGCTATGCAAATGTTATTGCAAATGAGGTGTGGAGTAATCCCCAATTACACTGACGGAGTTCTTCCGTTATTGCACCCTTCAAGTCTTCATGGCACCGTTCTTTAAAAATGATTCGTAATTTGTTCTGCCAACCCAATAAGGATATTGCATTTGTATTTTGTTTTTTTTTATACCAATGTATATAACACATAATACGCAATAAAACTTGAATTTTCGAAAAAAAACGAGATATAAAGCCCTGTGAACGTTTTTTTTATAATTTGTGTTGTGAGTTGTGTCTATATGATGTTGATAATCAATAAATACATTGAAAATTACGACAGTGTAACAAACGAGACTCTGATTCGGAGGTCCTAAGTTCGATACCCGCCATTGGCAATCCTGACAAGTTTTGTCTAGTGTTTATTTCAGTCGTTAATGCGAATGCTAGGGATTGAGTCCCCTACATATAATTTGACACCTGCAGAGGCGACTGTTAAGTTATAGTCCCGGGAATGTTTTCAATTGATAAATTCAAATTTAAAATTCAGAAATTTAATTGCCATTCAAAATTATTTTCAACTTTTCCACCCCCCCCCCCCCCCCCCCCCAAAAATTATACATGGTTATATTGATGCTTTAATAAATATAAAAATAAATTATAATGTTCACTACGTAATAAGAACGTGGGGCAAAATCCCCCACCCAACTATATAAACACTTGTCCGCCATTGCCCCCCGTGAAACAAATCGATCCCCCGAGCTCACCGTGGAAAGGTATTTCGTTCCCCTCCATCCATAGTTCCGTACGTCGTTGTAATGGACAGGTTGATTGATTGGGCTAGCGGAGTGCAAACTGTTTACGGTTCGGGTTTAGCGTTAAAATACAGTGTTCGGTGGAAATAGCTAGTCGTGCGACTACAAGGTGGAGATATTGTTCCGCACAGCGCGCGAAAATGTACTAAGTTCCGGAGAGAGCTAACGGGCCATTCATATTTTATACGGCCTTTACCGTACTTTCTCGTGGACTTTTTATGCCGAAAGCAAATACGAGTGGAAAAACGAAAATGGAGACACTTATTGAAATGATTGTTTAACAGAAACTAAATGTAGTTGTTGAAAAAGGGTTGTTAACACCCCACGCTGACAACAAGACCAATTTTGTGTATTATTGAATGTCAATCAAAGACAAAATTATCGTTTTTTAGCAATAAAACCAAACGTTTGATGTATTTTATTATGCGAATATATTAATTTTACTCCTCGATTGTAAACAACAACAGCCGAGTTCACGAGAAACAAAAAAGATAAAAACAAACTAAATTTGACTATGTCTGTCAATTAAGTCTCGACAATCAACTGAGAATAATATGCAAACGCGCATTGAAAGACAATATAAAAAAGTACGTGATAAATATGTACATGTTTAAATACTTAGTATGAAAACTTGACAAGAGATGATTAAAACGAACAGATGTGAAAGAATTGATTGATGATTTGATTCATTAACTGCTAAGTATAAAAACAAGAGAGAGAAGAGACTGAATCCAATCCAAATCGAGAAATAAACCCTCGCTCATACCTGCGTTTAAGGTACATTATAATAAAGTTTGGGTTTTGGGTCAGTAGGGGCAACAAAATATTCGTTGCAGTACTGTTCAATCCATTCAGATCTATAATGCAAAGGAATATTCCCTTCCCAAATACTGTACGAATGATTTTTAGAAGAAGTATTTTGTCCCGATTACAATATGTATTTGTTTTTTCCGTGAAATAATATCAGTATTTATAGCCGTTTAAAGCAGCAGTTTTTTAAAGCGGAAAAAAGACTGGACGTCGACTGTGTTGATCAAGCCTCTGGATAAAATATCAGACCAAAGATGTTGGAATAGTTATAGTAGGATCGAGATATAGGTACATAAAGACGGCGGTGTTTTTAAACAAAGCAGCGCCTAGCGTTGCCTACATTTATGTAAAAGATGGCGGACATTTCATTTAACGCCTACCAAAAACGGGGAAAAGTTGCCCATTGCAATCAAAAAATAAAAAAAAAAAAAAAAATCAAAAAAAATGAAAAAAAAAAAAACAGCCCTAGGTCTAGGTAGGGGTAGAAATTATTTTTAATACTAGGAAAACGTTAAGTCCCGCCCGTTGTTGATGAGCGTTATGGGCAGAGCTGCCAGTGTTTTCCGGATTTTCTGATTTCTGTGAAAAACATTTTTTAGTCGAAGAATTTTTATTAAATTTAAAATTTTAAAAAAAAATTAACTTTTTTTTTTTAATTTAAAATTAAATTAAATAAAAAAATTACTTAATTTTTTTAATTAATCATAATTTTTAAAAGGGAAAAAAAACTTTAAAATTGCAATTTTTTTTTAAGAAAAAATTATTTTAAATTTTCGCCAAAATTTAAAACCCAAAAATATAAATTCATGAAAATTTAAAGGTTTTTTTGAAAAAAAAACATTAAAAAGAAAAAAGCATGTAGGTGTTATAAATCAAAGAATTTTTTTAAAAAAAAAAAAAACCCCTAAAAAATTTTGATTTCATGAGAATAATTTTTTTGATTTCCCAAAAATTTCACACAAATATCTTAATTCCATAAAATTAAGGTTCTGTGAAAAAATCATTAAAATTTCGGATAAAGTATGTAGATTATAAGTCGAAGAATTTTTTTTTTAATCGAAAAAAAATCGTAAAATTGCGTTTTATGAGAAAAAATTTTCCCCCCGATTGCGCTCACAAACGTGGCAGTTCTAAGTTCAGAGATTTCGAAGGCCTCCATAAAATTTCATCGCAATTGGAGTATCGGTTTAGCCGGAATCGTGCTGACAAACACACAAAAATACAGAAAAAATAAAGAAAGAAAAAAAAAACATTCCGGATTTTATTCTCCAGTGTAGTGAAATGGAATCTTCGCTTCGCTCGCGCTCGCTACGCTCATCCAACAACAGTCTAGGCCAATCGTTCCTGTAGGATATTATAGGCCTTGGTATGGAATACTAAAACCGCTAAAACTACTCACTTGACAAGCCCTTGGCTTGCTTGCCAACCTAACCCCTGCACTTCCATTTTTCTGACAAACATCCTGCACAAAAACCTTACTTTGATCACTAATTAAAGCCTAGGTAGATAAAGAATAGCATGATAGTCCTAGGCCTGTGCAAAAATTCAAGACAGAATGCTCGTAATTCTTTATCACAATGATCTCGCGAAATCTCCCGTCACGTACGAAAAAAGAAAAAGAAAAATTTGTTTAAAATGTACATCGTTTAAGTGGCTGTGGAGTTGTGTTGTTTTTTGAGCGGATGGGCGAGCACCGCCGTCGTATGTAAATATGTACAAATATACGTACATTTAGATTCTAATTGGCCTTGACTCAACACAGTTATGACGTAGTACCGTCCAAGATGGCGCACGCTCGTTTTTGGCGCGCAAACTGGGGGTCCCAATTTACTTCTTGTTTAAATTACACAAATTACATTTTTTTAAATAAAAAAAGTGCAGTGACTATTAAGACATAATTATATAAGAATTAAAATAAACTATAAAATATAAGTGGAATATTCCCTATTCAGAAGTTAAATAGTTAACGTCTCGGTGGTCTAGTTGTCTAAGGCACCAGCTGGAATGTGGGAGACTCGGGTTTCGATTTTTTAACTTCTGAATAAGACTCAAAGAGTAAATTAGGGAATAAAAGAATAAAAAAGTAATGTATTAATATAGTGAGAGCTGTTAGCGGAAAAATATTGCAAATCCGGTACCAGCGCCAAATTTTGCATGGGGGTAGTAAAAATATCTGAATTAAAAATCCGGGAGGCAAGCGATATCTCATCCCAACACCCCTAAATCATCCCCTAAAATTAGAATAATTCATAGCTCTAACCCAAAAAAGAATTTTATTCAAATTTGTTATTAAAATTTGTTTTAATGTTTTTAACCCAATCGGCCTATTCTCATTTCTAAACCACATTTTTTCAACCCCCATCCCAATTGTTTATAATTTTTACCTGATTGATTTTCCCTAACCAAAAAGGCTATTTCACT
>JAMZAV010013608.1:0-16144 GCA_024449915.1 Sweltsa coloradensis | reverse complement strand
GCCCCGGGGGGTTTTTCCCAAGGGAGGGATTTAAAAAAAGAAAAGGCGGAAGCCGGGGGGGGTTACACTAGCTTTCAAACCCCCCCATCGGCTTAACCAGCGGTATACGTCAGCTTCGGGGTAGAGCGGTACCCACTCAACCCATGACCACCCCCCGATCCTGCTTTATTCGGTGTTCAGGGGAACCTTTTTTTAAACGAGCTCAGCTAAACCGCTGGTTTGTAGTCAATAGGAAGGGGAAAAATTTCAAAACAAAGACAACGACAACAACAACAACAACAAAACTAAATAAAATGATGCCATGGAATATTTTTGAAAGAGCTAACACCCCCTATTGTTTGTATTGTATTGTATTTATTTGCCTCGTTTATTTCTATACATTAATATAAAAAATACTGAACATTTGAGAGTCTTTATCTTTTTAATTTTAAAAAGTTTTCAAAACACAAAAACTATAATAAAAAAAAACAAAGGGGATTTTTCATGCAGAATGGCAAACCTTTAAAAAAAACTGCGTGCTTTGGGAGAGTCGATCTAAATTGCTCTCAGAATAATAACATTTATTAAAGCAGGTTTTGAGTTCTTTTTTAAAAGGGTTACAATTTTTGATATTCCTGATTTGTAACGGAACAGAATTGAAAAGGTTTGTGCCGACACTGCAAGCCCTTTTGTCCATTGATAGCTTACATTTTTGGGCCCTTGTTATCCTTTTTTCCCCAGATTTAAATTTATGAAAACTAAATTTTACTAGAAAATAGGTGAAGATTTTTGATGAAGATTAATTTTAAAATTTTATTATACTCTGCAGAGTTAATGGAAAATTTGTTCATTTCTTTTTGATTTTAGGCCAAAGGGAGTTATAAAAAGTATTTCATTCTTAATCTCAGTCTCGGTACTAGAACGATTTTTTGCTTTACAATTCTACGCTTTCCGTGCACAATGATTCCCTGTTCTATGCCCTACTTCGGGGGCTATAAACGACTTTTGTGCCCCGAAGTTAAAGTCAACCAGCAAAATATCCCATGGTAAAACGCAGATTAATTAATTCTCGATAGTTTAGTGGGGGGAAAACGCTCCGTAGGTGAAATTGTTTTTATTTATTAAATTCGAAAAAAAAAAAGCCCCCTCCTGATGGTTAGGGGTTTAAGACGCAGCTTAATAATTCTCTTCAAGCCAAAACAAGGCCCACAAAAAGGGGAAACATCTAATTTCAATCAGATACTAAAGTACGGTGTTCGCGGCAAGGTTCAAAAAAAAACGCAGCGGGAAACATTAAAACTCACACACAAGATTTTTTTAAAAGAGTCATTCAAAAAAGTCGCCGTCCCCCAAAATCATTTTGGAGTTTTCATTCACAATAAAACCCGGGGTTTTCCGACAAAATCCCGATAGAGTTAGTATTAGTTATTGGGGTTTAAGGGCACACAACACTAAGGTTATATTCCCCCGTATTTTTTTATATAAGGGCATGTTTTTTGTTAAATCTTATTGTACAGCTGTTTGTTTTTAGGTTTTTAAAAAATTTGGGTTATTTTCCCGTTTCAATCAGATAAAAAATTTTTTTTAAATTTAGGTTTTAGTTTTAAAAACATTCCCGTCCATGTGGGGACATTTCTACAAAATGTGGGCCCCTTAACATTAAAAACCCCCACACTGCTTCCGGGTGGTGGGTCTTCACCTTTTAAAAGGTACCCTTGAGGAGTTTGGGGTTTGCCCAATGCGTAGACGGGTCGAAACAACCTTTCGCGTGGGGGGAAAAGAGCCCCTTTTGAAGAGATCCAAGGGTTACATCGCCTTTTATTTCGCAAAGCTTTTATTTTGATGATATGCCATTTTTCGCCCCACTTCTTTAAGTTAAGTTTAAATAATGTTTTAAGATCGGGCATAGATAATTGGCAATAAATTTTGTTCTTTGTTGCAAGTTTCTTTGGCACTTTGGTGGGGGGAGATCTTTTCCTAAAATCCCAGAAGGCCTGGCCCCCCAACAAAAAACTATGATTTTTTTTTTTGCACCAATTTTGGACAGTTTTTAAGGTGTATTTTCTAACTAATGGGTTTTTGTAGTGTAAATTTGGAAAATGCCTTGGGGAAACTTAAAGAATCCGTTGCCACTAAGAATTTGGAGTCCTTGGGGTTTGTCAAGGGCAAAAGGAGGCTTTGTGAAATTGCAAACAGTTCTGCATTGTAGACGTTTTGTATAGGGGAGGGGGTTTTTTAAAACTAAAAGTTTTTGTTTCTCCGTTTTGTAAAGGAGACCAACTGTATTGTTGTTTGGAACCTCGAAAAAAATTTTTTTGAAACTTTGTAGTTTTTTATCGGATTTCTTTTTGAAAAGTGCTTGATTTTGTGGTTTGATGGTTGCCTTTTTATTTTTTGGCAGCTGGTTATGAAACCATGGTTTAAAATTTGTCCAAGGGGGATTGCCCCACTATTTGAGAAAAAAAAAGGGGAAAAGTGTTAGTGTAAGGCTTGCAGAATTCCAGGGAGCGGATTTTGCCCATGGTTTTGGGGGCCTTCATGCGAACTTCATACCGTTTTTGAAATGGAGGGTCAAAAAACTGCTTTATAGGCGGGTTTGTAGGGGAACCTTTTAATGAGGAATTTTATAATTAAGCATTAGGTATTTTCTTTAGGGGACAAAAGATGGCTGAGACTCACATAGAAGCCCGGAAATAGGGCTCGTACAAAAAAAGCTCCGTGGATAGCTTATCCCGGTGTGGGAAAACTGTTCCAAAGTTTAATATAAAAAGGGCCTAGCGAAATTTAAATAAAACGGCAAAATCTAATTTGGAGGGAGGGGAGGGGCGATATAGTGAAAACAAGGTAGTACGATCAGCCCCCCCAATTAGTATTGCTTAGCACTCGTAGAATTTTTAAAATTTTTTAAAACATTTGGTTCGTAGCGCGGGAAATTATGGGGCTTCCACGAAAAAATTTTTTATCAAAAAAATTTCCCCAAAAATTTTGTGCAATTTTTCGGAAAAAATGGTAAGGCATGGTTTCCCCATATGAGGTCGGGATTAAGGAATAATCCCCCCCCGAAGGCTAAATAGGCACATGTGGTTTTTTAGTGATTTTGAGAATTTATACCGTTTCAGCTGACCATCTCTCAAGGCGTTTAGTTTAGTTGTAGTTGACTTTTCAACAAAACTAAAAATACGAAGCTCGGAAGTAAATGGAAAAACATCTACAAAAAGTGATGATTCGACGGGCTTTTTTATATGTGAGGAAATATGTTGTAGATATAGCAAAACAAACAACACAAAAACTGACCTTGTAAAAACCCGTCTCTTGAAAAAAAGGTCAGAAAAAAATTTCCCCCCCCAATTCAAAACTCAAAAAATTCTACAGATAAAAATTTTTGAAAAAAAAAAACGGCAGGTGCCCCTTTAAACCCCCAAAAGGTATGTAAATTTTTTTAAAATCCCCTTCTCCATGCCGACGTAAGCCTTTTCCAAATCAAAGAAAATGGCCACTAGTGTTTTTTTAGTTAAAAAGCTTTTCTCGATATACCCTTCCAACCGAAAAGGTGATCAAAAACCGATCGTCCTTGTCGAAAGCCAGATTGTTCGGGGACAAGCAGCTTGCGGCTCCCAAAAATCCAAATTTTAATTTTTATTGATATACGTTCGAGAAGCTTACACAGGCAGCTCGTGAGGAAAATTTGGTCGAAGTTTAAAAGTTGGTCTTGTCTTTTCTTCTAGTATAGGGATTGCTAGGGCTTCCCCCAGGATTAGGAAATGCTCTTTAGCCAGATGCGGTTTTAGGGGTTTGAGAATGAATTGTTGAGATTGGGGATAGGCGTTTGATCATCTCTTTTGTGAACGTCATCGGGCCCAGGGGAGAGCTTTGGGCCAGTTACTCGGTTATAAATTTTCCCATTGGGAAAGGGGGTTGTATGTTCGTTTTGGCAAATTGAAATGTAATGGGTATGACTTTACAGGCTTTGTTCTTTAGGAATTGGGGGGAGTAGGCTTGGAGTGGAAAACGTAGCATAGTGTTTGCCAAAGGAATCGGCAATGTCTAATTGAGATGTCTTTAAAACAATCATCAAGAATGCCGGAGGGGGCTAAAAAATGTATTCCACCCGAAAATCTTTTTGATTTTGTCCCCAAAATTTTGTCATGGGAGTTTTGACACGTAATGGACGAGAGGATTTCCCAAAACGTTTTCCGGGTACACGGGTTTAAGATCTGCTTGCCCTAAGTTTTTTAAAAGACTCCGTTTACTTGTTTTGGGAAAATTTTTAAAAACTTTAGAGCTTTACGCCGTTTTTTTATGGCTTCCCTTTCATTTGGCGTTCCCCCAAGGAACTGGTAAGCTCTAGGGTGATGGATGTTTTCGGGATTGGGATTTTGGGAGCGGAGATAATTTTGTAAGTAATATAATTTAGTTGTCTTTTAAGTCATCATATTTTTTTTTACTAAACACGGCTAGTTTCTCAAATGCTGGGGCCCGTCAGCCCTCTTTATGTCCCCCTTAGGTGACCTTTTTTTGGTTCTCCCCCGGGGGGGACTAACCAGGTGGAAGTGGCGCTTCCCCTTAAAATCTGGGAGGCCCCCCCCTCAAATCAAGTAAAGGGAAGGAGGCATTAGAAAATCTATAGCGATAGGAACCGTTGGCTGCTAAAAGTGTTGGGTCCTGTTTTTAAGAAAGGGTTGGTTTTGAGTCGTTTAAAAAAACTTTGATTTTAAAACTCCCCCTGGGTTTAGAGAGGCGTTGCCCCATAAAAAATGGTGAGCTTTAAAAACTCCGAGTAAAATGAATGGACGTGGTAATTGTTGAAAAGGTTATTGACTAGATTTTCGATATCCCCGCATGGGGAGGCAGGTACAGATTTCTAGTGTGACTAGATAGGGGAAAAGCAAAATCTGACAGCAAGCCTGCAGAGGTGTGCGAGGGCAACAATTCGGGGTTTTATACTATCGTGTAGTGTAGCTATCCTCCTTTGGCTCGGTCTCCTGAGGTTCATCATTTTTGTAAAAAAAAGTAATTTCTAATCTAGGGTGTCGTACATTTAAAATGGGGGTTTTTTGCAGACCTAAAAGGCTGGGGTGTGTTTGAGACTAAAATTTTTAAATTTTTCAGAAGGGTGAAAAAAACCCTTACGTTCCATTTCATTAAACGTCCATTATAAAATTTAAAAACTTGGTTTTAAAGTTTTTAAAAAATTCAAAATTTTTTTTTAGATTTTTTCTAGGGTTTTTAAAGTTCTGTTTTGGATGAAGTTTTTTTTTAAAAATTTTGCTACTCTAGAATTAAACGTAATTGGTGATCGTCGAAACTAAGTGATCATGGACGAGTCAGACACGTTTTTCACAACTAATCCCTATTATATCGCTGTTCCCTTTTTTGTTTTATAGCTTTAGACTTTTTTAGGTGAAAATTGAGGTTTTGCATGTTCCCGCTGTTGTTCCCTGCGGTTTTTTTTTTGGGCCTGTGGGTAGAGGATTTTGAGGGAGTAGTTCTTTGATTAAGTGGTTTTGTTTTCAATGAAAGCCTTGTGCATCAAGGTTTTGGAGGCTTTCAATTGGGTCTTCAATTTCGTTATGGTTTGCAAAAGTTTTGAGTACTGTTCCCGGGTCAGCATGTTATTTATGGTAAAATTGTTTAGAAGCAGTACCCGCATCCAAAAAGGTGGTCCCGGTTTTGAGCAAATTTCAGCAAAAAGGGTCTTTTAAAAACGGTGCAGACATGCCAGGTGTTTCTTTTTTGGTCGAAGATTGAAAAGTTTCCGCAGCACGGATCTTTGTTGGCATCTTTTTTCCCAAAAAATTGGGGCATTTAGTGAAGACGCAGGGTGATCGCATTACAAATTAACAAAGGATTTTGGATTTTTAA
Organism: Sweltsa coloradensis; assembly: GCA_024449915.1. NCBI lineage: Eukaryota > Metazoa > Arthropoda > Insecta > Plecoptera > Chloroperlidae > Sweltsa > Sweltsa coloradensis. The sequence goes on along the minus strand of JAMZAV010013608.1, from coordinate 10,303 downwards.
AGGGGTCGTTTCCCTGTGATTTTTTGTCACAGTTCACCAAAAGCTTTTCGATTACAGTTCTTTTGTGAATGGCCAAAAAGTTTGGGAAAATTTTAGCAGCGCAATGGTCTGGAAATAAAGGGCTAACCGCAAGTTTAAGTTCCAGCAAATAGTACTTGGGGTGGAGTGGGGGTTCAAAAGTAAGAATAAATACTGGTCGGCACCCTTAGTATTTTCGCCCTTTTTTACCTTTCTTTTTACATGGTAACATCTGTACCAACTGGACTTCAGTCCCTCCTTTAAATTTTATTACTTTACGTTTAAAAGATCAAAAAAACCGGAATTCCCCCCCCTTTAGAATAAGAGTAGATGTGCTTTGATTAACAGGGGTTTCTCCAAAAGGGCGTGCCCTTTAGAGCGTCTCTGATTGTTTTTCAGATATTTTTTTCTATAAGAAGCATTCCCCTTTCAACTTTTTTTCAGATTTATGCCCCCCGGGGGAACTCCTTCCCCCAATTGCTTTAGTTATAAACCCCCCCCCCCCCCCGTTTCAAAATTCTTATTTCTTTATTTCGGCACGATCAAAAATTTTGGCATGGAAACAAGGGTTTTTTTTGTTTTTTCAATATTTTTTACATCTTTTTCCCCCAGGTTCTTTTATCTAGTTAAAGGGGGGGACAACCACAACAAATTTCTTGGAATAGGATAAATAACCATGTTGGTTCACCACATAGGGCCTTGTAAACCAAGAGTGACCCCATGGGGCAGCTAGTGACCCATGAGGTGGAGCCTTATAGATTTCCATTACATCAAGCGGCGGTAGGAAAATGCCCAATTTCACGCCGGATGCCTACGCGCAATCGGTCTTTTAGCACCGCACGCAGAAAAGGTCGCAGCCAAAAAGGGCCGTTTCCCCAATACGGGGGCATACAACCGACGAACCGCAGACAAGCCCCTAGCTGTCAGAGCCCCAATTGACCAGGTCATTACCTTTATTACGGGTTCACGTATGGCCAGTGGATAAAAAAGGGAAGGGGAAAGGATATTGGCGGGATTGGTTAGACTGGGGAGGGACGGAGGGTTTGTTTCAGAAAAGGCCGGCAAGTATGAGGAAAAAAAAGTGAAAGAAGGAAAAAATAGAGTAAAACTTGGGGAATGAAGAAAGTTGTGATAAAAAGTTTCGCGAAAGCTTCTCTGCAACACACCACCCCCCCGGCCCCAGCTCGCCTCTAGATTTGGGAAGTAATAACTACCCTCATATGTTTATGTTTGCGAGTTGGGCTTTTTTTCTTTAATCGTGAACATTTTGAGCCGCGCCGAGCCGAGCTTTGGGTTTTTGGCCGATTTATTCGAGGGGCCCGGGGAGCTTTGGCTTAAGGCGCGATTTTTTCGAGCCGAGCTTACAAAAACACCCAGTTTGTTTTTTCAGTCTTGACAACAAAGACATTCGCGGAAAAAATGCGGCCGGCGCTTCGGTTCACTAACCAAACAGTGATGGACGGCCCACGGTAGGCTTCAACCAGCAGTACCCGTTTCTACGCTAGCACTCTACAGAATACAATGGTGCCCGGCCTAGCCCTAGCGGGTTGTCGGCCGGGAGAGAGAGAGAGAAAAGACGCCCGGCCAGCGAGAGCGAGAGAAAAGACTAGGCTGTGTTGGCAGTAGTAAGTTTGCATCTGGGAACGAAATTTGTATCGCTGCCGCGCAATGGTTTAAAAGAAAGTATAGTATGGACGTTAAAAGACGAGTTGTAGACGACCCCGAAAAGAACCTATTGCAGATGTAGTCAAAACCCAAAGCAGGTGGGCCTAGAACTGCTGTTCGTCATCTGCGGGATAATGAATTTTTCCAACCCTGGCAAACCGAGAAACTAGCCCCATGGTGCTAGGTTTTGGCTCCATTGAGCCAAAAAAAACTCCTATTTGAACTTTTTTAAAAAAGCGCCTGATGGGGTGAGGGGGGGGGGGGGTGCGTTGAAATACTTGTTCGAAATCTTTTAAAGCAAAAACTGGCGCGACGAGAGTTTACATAGGCTTTTGAAAAAAAACAAAAAGCAAGCTTAAAATTTGAAAACGAAAAAATCGCGCTACTGAATAAAAAAAAAAATAAACAACCCCCAAAAAACTATGGAAAGACGTTACTACCCTACGACAAGACAAAGCCCATACATGCACAACATGGGCACAAATTATAAGTCAATAACCACTTAGTAATACAAAAACTTTTATTTAATGGTGCTTAAACAGTAAGAAAATTTGAACACATACACGGGGAACGGTATAAAAAAAAACCCAAAGCACAAAAAACCGGGCACCCCCTTTGGTGACTAGGCTCCACCACACTGAACAAAACCTAAACTTTCTGAACAAAACCCCTCAAGCTGTACAGACAGAACAGACTGAGACCAACACTAACATAAAAAACCCTTTCCCTGACAACAGGACAAAAAAAAGAGCAAAAAAACCTCCACCCGGCAAAACAGACAATCTCCCGAATTTCCCAAATATTATGGGAAAACAATGCGAGAAAAAACCCAAAAGATTTGCCCAAACAACCTTTTCAGCAGTGAAAAAAGCAAACTTGTGTACTGTGGGGGCTCGACACAAACAGACCGTACAGCGGAGAAAAAAACACGCCCGCTTGCAACAAGAACGACGGCCCGACTGCGAGGAGAGGCGAGCCGCGAGGCGCGCGTGGCCCAGTGAAGGTGGTAGTAAAAAGGTGCGGGGGGGCGGGGTCATTGATGCTGTACGAAAAAGTGCTTTGAAACTTTTAAAATTGTGTGAGACAGAAGGACAAAAACCTAGAGGTTAATTTATTGGTTGTGGATTTTTTCTATATGGCAGTGATTTTTACGTGACGATACGGAGTATCGAGACATGTCTCCTAGATTTGCCGTGGCTCCTCTTCCCCTACCTGTCTACGCGACGGGTTTTTTGATTTTTTGATTGGCTGGTCAGAACCAGCTACAAGCGAAATGGGGGGGCCAGGGGTTCCCCACGTCGGGTCGTTACTCTTTCCCCCTTGTGTCACATCGTCCGGTTGTCACTGTCGCGCCGCGGGGGGGAATTTCAAAGGGAAGGGGAAAGTCCCCGACGACACCAGACCCCCCCTTTATTTTCGGGGAAAAAAAACCCCCCAAAATCACGGGCCAAACACGAAAAGGTTGCGATTGGGAAATTTTGAGGGCCTACTCATATTGATGCACATGATTTGAATAGATTTTTTGTTGAAAAAGTGTATAGCAAAATGGATAACAATACTACCCTACACCTTGGGAAAAGCGAAAATTTTTCGAGTAGGAGCTAGAAAAAGGAAGAAGTTTTTTCTAGTGCAAGTAAATGTAAACTTAGGGGAAGGGGACGAAATGTATAAAAGTGGCAGTTCAAAAAGACATTATTGGGGAAGAGATTACTTAGAAAAAAAAAAATGTTGAAGAGAATTGCTCAATAAGAACGTCATCCATGGGAAAAGACGTGCGCTCTGAAAATTGAAAAAGAAAAAGTGTAAGCCATTAGATGCAGACAAGCCCTAGCTGAAAATACGGGTTTGGAGGTGCAAAATATTTTTTTCTCAATCGGTACGAAAAGTCCAAGGGGCTGCCTGGAAAAAAAGCACAAAAAACTCTCAATTTTTTTAATTAAAGTCCCCGGGCATTGTAATTTTTAAAAAATCATGAAGCTAAGTTGCCATCTTATCACCCTGTTGATGGATGAATATCGTTCTTTAGACAACGGTTTTGTAAAAAAACTTTCAAAAAGCTTGCAAAAATGTGCGTGCAATAAACAACAACGAGAAAGATTGCGTTTTGATATTTGCGAAATTTTAATTAAAAAATGACCGAATACGATTTCGTTTAGACCTCGTAGAGGGTTTGGGGATTTGGGGCCCACTAGGGAAAAACCTTTTATCCAACTCAACCCATGCTTTTCATTAGTGCTGTCAGGGGCGGCTGTGGGTTTCAGATTGTGGAGGTGCACAATGTAAATACCTTTCCGCGTTGACGAGGTGGCGCGGAACACCCCCCCACCGCCGGAGGACTTTCGCCGAAGTCAAATTTTTTTTTTTGGCCTGCATTATGTTTGTTCCCGAACGTGTTTTCGGGGAGATCTTCCCTTCAAAATGGAAAAACCAAAAACGCAATTTGTTACAATAAAAAAACTCCTTATGAGACGCGAGTTCGCCCCCCTTTCCCTTTTGGGTCTGCCAGTTTAGACTTCCCCAAATTTTCCCTTTTAGTTTACGACTGGTTTTAAGTAATATCTAAAAATTTTTCAGGTGCACAATAAAATTCCCTTTCTACCGAAAAAAAAAAAAAAAAAAAAAAAAAGAAAAATTACATTACCTTGCAAAACCCCAAAAGTTTTCTCTCCATCCCACCCCCGTCGCCCCCGCGCCGGGCCACCACTCATTTTTTCTTTGTTTTAAAAAAAAATTTTACACGGCACTGATGAATACAACACACAACACACGACATTACAAAAAAACACAGGTTACCGTTTTGAATGTAAATGGGGACTGACAACCTCCTCCCACCCCCCCACCCCCCCCCGGCCGGCCTGCCGCAGGGCCCGGGGCCCCTAGTGGGGAGAACTTTTTCATTAGAACCCGTTAAAAAAAACAGGAGTTTTCAAATCTAAAGCATGGCTCTATGGGGGTTTGGTAAGAATGTCTCCCACAAAATATGTTTTAGTCGGTCGATAGAAGGGTTCTGCGGGTCAGTGAAAAGGGACTGAGAAAGACTACTGCCCAATATGCATGTTTTTGGCCCCCAAAAATATTTAAATTGAAAATTGAAATAAAAAATGGAATTTGGGAAATTTGGAAATTTAGATTGGGTTGAAAAATTATTTATTTTTTGTTGTCGCAAATATTTGGGGGTCGCGGCTTTGGGCATATACACGAGCCCGGCCCTGGTGCGTGCGAGTTCAGCACATTTTGAGTTGGGTCGAGTTTAGGGGGGATTCGAGAAAAATACGCGAATCGGGAAATTTCGAGCTCAAATTTGCCGCCTTCTTTTTGGACGCAAAGATACTAGAAAGTTCAACCTTAGAAGGGGCAGGATAAGGGTGCCTTCAGAGTTTCCTTTGGGTGACGGTGAACGTGTGATGTTCTTTTTTTTTTTTTGTTTTTTTTGACTTGTTTTTTTCCTTTAATTCAAATTTGTTTTGAGTTTTGATTTAAAAAGAAAAATATAAATAATATTAAAAAGTTAAAAAAATGAATCGACAGGCCAGGCCTTTTATCATCGATAGCGATGAGGAAGAACAAAAGGGGGTGGAGATCCTCAACCGAAATGCCTACACTTTATCAAAGAAGAAAAAGCTCCTGTTTTTGGGGATTTTTCCAAAAAAAAATTTGACTGGGGCCAAAGCAAAACCCGCAAAGTACCCTAAAAATTTTCCCCATGGTAGTCAAACCCAAATTGCGCCCACACATTTTAAATCCCCTCCCCGTTCAAAAGTCATTATTTATTGCAATAATTAGAAAAAGAAATGGAAGTGCAATTAGGCCCAGGACCTAGGGCATACACCTATATTCAGTCTAACAAAGTGTTAGGTCTAGACTTACCTTATTGTTATTAGGCATAGGGCCCATACAAAAAAAAAGCCCCAAATCCTAGATTTGGATGGCTAGGTTAGGCCTAGGCCCAGTTTGCTAGGTATGTGTAAACCCAGACCTTGGGCCTAGGCTTACGGATATGTTTTACCTTCAAAATTAAGGCCCAAAAAGTTGGGAAATATTTAAAATAGTAGGGCCCCCTTTTTAAAATTAAAGTTTTCTCCAGTCTTCTAAACCTTCTATCATCTGTTTAAATTTAAAGATCATTGATAAATCAAGGTTTTTCTTTCTCACGTATCATCACCACATCTAACAAAACAAACAAATACATTACTTTCTAGTTGTCCACTTGTACAAAGCCAGCGATTTTTTTTGTTTTCGCGGTTTAAATCCGCACTTTTAAAAGCCCTTACCGCAGCACGCACACCTTCCCCGTTTTAAAACTTCGCCGCTAGGGGTGCGCCCCGTTACTTCGGAGGCGTATACCTATTTGGGGTTTTTTATCGATTTTAAATTTTTATAACTGTGTTTCTCATTCAGTCCGTATCAAGCCCACGGGTTTTCGACAAACCCGGGCAATGTCACTTTTGACGATAGGACAACTTGCTCGATTCCACTGCCAACATGGACAGTGAGGGAAAGGGCCCAAAGAACGTTATGTAATGGGGGAACATTTTAACTGGGGCACAGTGCGGTCCTTTCGTCCAATTGTTAACGTGGGGTTAGAGTTCTTCATCAAGAATGTCTTGTACATTCAGGGTTGTTTTAGGAAAAAACTTTTTGCGTTTGCCTTTTTTTTAGGGATGTTTTCGCGTTCCCCCTTTTGTACTTCAAATAAGATAGCGCAATTCTTAACAAATAGGGTAACTTTAACCCTGGGAATTTCAAAACGATTCTTAAACCCAAAAGTTGATGGTCAATTAAAAATTTTCCAAACATTTTTTAGGTTAGATTATTCCAAATAATGAGATATTTGAGAAAAATGTTTCTGCCCTTTTTATATACTTTGACGATATAAAATAACAATGCTCTTGGGGGTCATACAAATTAGACTAAAAATAGCAGCCCGTGATAATGAGAAAATTTAAAATTATATTAATAAGATCAAAATGTTGGAAGTGTAAAAAGGGTTTAAAAAACGGTAAAAAAGTGACATCAGTACGGTTTGGGCCCCCTTTGAAATGTGCTGGAGTAAATGAAAAAGGGGTACAGAGTAAAGAAGAGTAGCGAAGGTGGGTTTTGATGATGATTTTAGGCGTTTTGTCGTGCAGTCGTTAATTAAAAATTTAAATTTAAAACAGTTTTTAATTAATTCTATGATATCATGTATTTTTATTTTTGTTATTTTTTTATTTAGTGTCTATCTGCAGGAAGTGTAAAAAAAAGGGGTTTAAAAAACGGTAATAGTGCACTCATGTACGGTTTGGGCCCCTTTGAAATGTGCTGGAGTAAATGAAAAAGGCGTACAGGAAAGAAGAGTAGGGGAAGGGGGTGTGATGATGATTCTATGCGCGTTTTGCTCGTGAGTCGTAATTAAAAAATTTAAATTTTTTTAGTTTTAAATTAAATTTTCTTGATATCAGTGTATTTTTATTGTTCTTATTTTTTATATTTAGTGTCTATCATAGCAAAACATGATTCCATGCGCGTTTTGCTCGTACAAGACAATATATCAGATCTCCTCTTGCTATATGTTTAACTACTTGAGACCTTTTGTTGCGATTTCGCAACGTACCGCTATATTTACTATTAACTAACTAATTATACTATAAACTTCCGAGGTTGCCAAGGAATACCTGGAGAGTCAAATAATGCTGGTGGCGTTGTGCTTCATTCAAAAGTTTGTAACACAACGAACCTACGACCCCTCAGGTAATCGATAAGCTCTCGTTGGATACTTCTCTAAATAGTTATACTTCGAAAAATACCATTTAATAAACAAAAACATACTCGGCGATGGGTCGCCTAATTAAAGTGAAACACGATTTCTGATCTCACTTGGAAGTAAAATATTAATTAAGAATAAAACAACTGATCAAGACTAAAATCACTCAAACTTGAATTATAAACTCTACCTAGGCGTGAACCTGGTACTCAAGTCTAAAGTTGCCTAACCAGTTCACAACACCCTCCTATAACTCATTAAGACCCACAAAATTGAGAAATCGTACAACAGCGAAGACAAACATCTCTGAAATACAACTTATAAGTTATACTAGATCTAGGATGATATTACAACAGACAATCAACGGTTAATAAGTTAAACCAGAAACGGGCTATATTGCATGGACACAAATGAATTTCCTTCATTGACAAGGAATACAGTTCAAAACCCTACCTATCAGTTACTGATGTCTAAAAGCGAAACGGATATCCAGTTAAGATACCTCTTGGTCTGATGGACAACAGTAAAGTTTTGCGAAAGTTTATGGAAATATAATTGTTAATAAACTTAATTTTAAATACTCATCACAAATGATCATGACTCCCATCGAAACCTATGAAGTCGAAGAAGTCCGACGTTTTAGGTCAGTAACTTGCTGCGTATTTGTAGACTGTCGTAGTCTTGTATTGAAGATCTTGTCTTGAGTTCGTATCCCGGCTGTGATTCCTCTTGAGTTCAACTTTCCCTTGATATTGTTTTGAGCGGTGATAAATTACGATATTTTATCGTTCGGATAAATCAACTCCGACCGTACGTTTTTAATGTTTCACACCTTGCCCGATATCAGCATTCCAAGTCCAACAACCAAGTTTTTCCTGAATCTCACACGGTAAACTGTCAGACGGTCAATAATGTAAACACGCTTACTTTTATCGGCCCAGTTCTGTCCTCACCCGTCTTTATTACCAAAGCACTTCGTTCGACGTTGGTGGCTTAGACACTCACGAATGTCCGAGTTCTTATTGTTGATGTTGTCTCTAAGCTCCTTGCAATTAAAAATCGCATTTATTCTTCAACTAATCTGCATTACGGATTTCAAAACCAATTTACATAAAAACTAATCCCCTGCCAAGAATTGAATGGTAAAATAACTGTTCCTTATATGTTCCTATATTTGGATTCATAAACGATATTATCCTCGCCGATTTCCTTTTTATAATATTTCAATCTGTATTTCGTTGTAATACAACCACCAAACTTTGCTTGCGTTATCGCGTCCTAAATTCCAGGCTACGCGAATATAATCTTTCTCGGTTCTTTTTAAAAACCCCAACTAACTCTCGGCCTTCGGCTATTATTGATTCTAACCCTTTCTGGTTATCGATGCTGTTTTTTATCAAGTCCGTTTGGTTTATTAATATGCTCCTAAGGCATGCAAAAGTTCGTTTACTCACGTATCCCTGGGCTAGGCTAGCCTTATAAAATGTACCTCGGTTGGTTACCGTTCTCGTTGATTTCTTGTATTTCTTCTTGGCAGATCGCCGTTCGTTTTCGATTATCACTTTCGCGGATTTTTAACACGCGTTTCCTATATCCAAAGTGTTCTTTCCTAGTCCACTTTCTCTAAGTTTTACGCAACGCCTCAAATCGCCCACGAACACGACCGATTTCCAACTCCAACTCTCAAAGTTCTCCCTGCACACTGCAGACAAAAAGCCGCTCTCAACAATCCAAATACGATCGTAGCGTTATGATAACGAATCAAAGACCAGCACACAGCGTCATTAATCTGAACTAGGTCCAAGCAAATGTCCGGGTGACGCATCATGCGAAAATGACGAAATATGACCTTGGCATTTTCTAGAATTAATAAAATAGATTGACATAGATTTTATATTAAAATTTTTATACTTAAGTGAATCACATGATTCTTTTTATGAAAATAAAATGAAATTTTCTCTAGTTTCTGATTTAAATCAAACCCGTTCTGTATTATTAGTATTTAATTAGTTTATACATGGTTTACACATTTAAACCAGTTGCCTCAGTAGTAGCCTCGAACCAGCTCATGAAAAATACACAGCTCTCCTTTCACTGACCAACGGCATCGACTTCAAGATAAGAATCCATCTTCAAATGACCATTGCCAAAAGACCTAAGTCCACTCAGGGAGAGGCCGTATAGTCTCAAGTTAATGCATTTGCTAAATCATTCTCTGAAGAACGTTATGAAACACACATGTAGGCCTACACATTTATGGTGTTAGGTGAAATCCATTTAAAAACACAATCCCGTGTTGGATTTCCAAATTTTGACATCGCTTAGTAAAGGAATGGCCATTATTGTAGATTTGAATACGTTTTTATCTTTTCTGTTTAACGTATAGTTTGCTCTACATCTTCAAACTTTGTTGAATGATCGTATAATCATAATAAGGATGACATAATAATCAATGGAGGTACATAAATAGAGAAAATAAACAAAAATATACGTCATTAATACAAATTAGTACAATCAAGGATACGAAATGAGAAAATTATTCTGCACAATACCAAGATGAAGTACAGAGTGCTCACTGGGGAAACCCTTAAGTTTCAATTTTTACGGGTGTTGTGTGGTATGGAGATGGCGAAGACAAGCAGTCCTATGCAATAGTTGCCGACAATATTTCTCATGATCGATTCTGTGTGGATATTTTCATGAGAAAAATAATTTAAAAATCATATAAAGAAGTTCCTGGAACTTAAAGCTGCACGTTTTTCAGACGGGTGGCGGCGCAGTTAAGTCGGGGACACTTCACAAACCCATTATTATGAATGAAAGAAATTTCCAGCTTTACGATTTTTAAAAAAATTTTTCCGCCAACCCCCTCCCGGG
>JAMZAV010013607.1:0-21236 GCA_024449915.1 Sweltsa coloradensis | reverse complement strand
TTAAAAAAATTAAACTATCAAACTGTGTGAAATGAAAAACTGACAATATTACAAACTTACAATGTGAAAATGACTAAAACTAACAACCTGACAAAATGCAATTGACATTCTAAACATTCTTACAAAATCAAACTGTCGAAAACTAGAAAATTTAAAATGAAACTGTGAAAATGAAAAATTTACAATTTGAATATGACCTAAAACAAGCAAACTGACAAAATGTTATTGACAAATTTGACAATATTACAATATAAAATTTACAAAAACCCTAGCAAATTAACAAAATAAAACTGTAAAAACTGTGAAAATGAAAAACTGACAAAAATAGCAAACTTACCATATGAAAATGACTTAAACTAACAACCTGACAAAATGCAAATTGACAATTGACATTCTTACAATATCAACCTGACGAAAACTAGCAAAATTGACAAAATAAAAACTGTGAAAATGAAAACTGACAATTTAAAAATGTCTAAAACAAGCAATCTGACAAAATGTTATTAACAAAAGTGACAAATTACAATATCAAACTGACGAAAACTAACAAACAAAACAATATTACAATATCAAACTAAAGAACACTAGCAAATTGACAAAATCCAATCTGTGAAAGTGAAAATCTGACAATTTAAAAAATGACTAAAACAAGCAAACTGACAAAATGTTATTGACAAACTGACAATATTACAATTTCAAACTGAAGTTAACCTAGTAAATTAACAAAATGAAACTGTCAAATGTAAAAATTAAAAATTGACAAAATTGCAAACTTACAATATGAAAATGACTCAAACTAACAAACCTGGCAAATGCAATTGACAATCTGACAATATTACAATATCAATCTGAAGTTAACCTAGCAAATTAACAAAAATGAAACTGTCAAACTGTAAAAATTAAAAATTGACAAAATTGCAAACTTACAATAGGGAAAATGACTAAAACTAAAAACCTGCCCAAAATGCAATTGACAATCTGACATTCTAACAAAAACAAAATTGACGAAAACTAGCAAATTAACAAAATAAAAACTGTAAAACTGTGAAAATAAAAATGTGACAAAATGACAAACACACTATAGAAATTGACTTAAACTAACTTCCCTGACAAAATACAATTGACAATCTGACATTCTTACAAAATCAAACTGACGAAAATTAGCAAAATTGACAAAATGAAACTGTGAAAATGAAAAACAGCCCAATTTGAAAATGATTAAAACAAGCAAACTGACAAAATGTTTTTGACAAACTGAATTATTACAATATCAAACTGAAGTTACCTAGCAAATTAACAAAATGAAACTGTCAAACTGTAAAAATTAAAAATTGACAAAATGACAAACTTACAATATGAAAATGACTAAAACTAACAACCTGACAAAATGCAATTGACAAACTGACAATATTACAATATCAAACTGACGAAAACCTGGGCAAATTGACAAAATGAAACTGTGAAAATGAAAAATTTACAATTTTGAAAACGACTAAAACAAGCAAACTGCAAAAGTTATTGACAAACGGGACAATATTACAATATCAAACTGACGAAAAACCTAGCAAATTAACAAAATAAAACTGTAAAACTGTGAAAATGAAAAACTGACAAAATAACAAACTTACAATATGAAAATGACTTAAACTAACAACCTGACAAAATTCAATTGACAATCTGATATTCTTACAATATCAAACTGACGAAAACTAACAAACTAACAATATTACAATATCAAACTGACGAAAACCTAGCAAATTAACAAAATGAAACAGTCAAACTGTGAATATGAAAAACTGACAATTTGAAAATGACTAAAGTAAGCAAACTGACAAAATGTTATTGACAAACTGACAATATTACAATATCAAACTGAAGTTAACCTGGCAAATTAACAAAATGAAACTGTCAAACTGTAAAAATTAAAAAATTGACAAAATTGCAAACTTTCAATTTGAAAATGACTAAAACAAGCAAACTGACAAAATGTTATTGACAAACTGACATTATTACAATATCAAACTGAAGTTATCCTAGCAAATTAACAAAATGAAACTGTAAAAAAAAAATTAAAAATTGACAAAATTGCAAACTTACAATATGAAATGACTAAAAACTAACAACCTGACAAAATGCAATTGACAATCTGACATTCTTTACAAAATCTAACTGACGAAAACTAGAAAATTTAAAAACCAAAATGAAACAGTCAAACTGTGAATATGAAAAACTGACAATTTGAAAATGACTAAAATAAGCAAACAGATAATATTTTATTGACAAACTGACAATATTACAATATCAAACTAACGAAAACCTAGGAAATTAACGAAATGAAACTGTCAAACTGTAAAAATAAAAAACTGACAAAATAACAAACTTACAATATGACAATGACTAAAACAAAGCAAATGAACAAAATGTTTATTGACAAAGGGGACAATAACATATCAAACGTCGAAAACTAGCAAATTAAAAAAATGAAACTGTAAAACTGTTAAACCATTAAAAACTGACAAAAATACAAACTTACAATATGAAAATGACTAAAAACTAACAACCTGACCAAAATGCAATTGAAAATCTGGACATTTCTTAAATAATCAAAATAACGAAAACTAGCAAATTGACAAAAATGAAACTATGAAAATGAATAACTTCAATGAAATGAATTAAAACAAGCAAACTGAGAAAAATATTATGACAAACTGGCAATATTACATATCAAACTGACGAAAACTAGCAAATTAACAAAACTTAAAACTGTTCAAACTGTGAAAATAAAAATCGACAAAATGGACAAAGTTACAATATGAAAACGACTTAATGTAACAACCTGACCCAAAATGCAAATTTGCAATCTGACATTCTTACAAAAATCAAACTGACACTAGCAAATGACAAAAATGAAACTGTGAAATGAAAAAACGACAATTTGAAAACTTATTTAAAACAAGCAAAATGACAAAATGTTATTGACAAAAATGACAATATACAATATCAAACTGACGAAACCTAAGCAACATTAACCAAATGAAACGTTCAAAACTGTGAAAATGAAAATCTTGCATAATGACAAACTTACTATAGAAATTGACTTAACTAACTTCCTGACAAAATGCAATGACAATCTGACATTCTTACAAAATCAAACTGACGAAACTAGCAAATTACAAAATGAAACTGTGAAAAATAAAAAACGAACAATTGAAAATGACTCCTAAACAAGCAAACTGACAAAATAGTTATTGACAAAGCCAAATATTACAATTCAAAACTGAAGTTAAACCTAGCAAATTAACAAAATGAAGACTGTCAACTGTATGAAAATAAAAAATATGACAAAATGACAAGTTTACAATATGAAATGGAATAAAACTAACAACCTGGCCAAAATGCAATTGACAATCTGACATTCTTAAAAAATCAAACTGACGAAAAACTAGCAAATTGCCATAAATGAAACTGTGAAAAGAAAAAACTGACCAATTTGAAAATGACTAAACAAGCAAACTTACAAAATGTTATTGACAAAGTGACCATATTAAAATATCAAACTGAAAGTTAACCTAAGCAAATAATTAACAAATGAAACTGTCAAAACTCGTGAAAATAAAAATCTGACATATGACAAAGTTACAATATGAAAATGAATAAAAACTAACAACCTGACAAAATGCAATTGACAATTGACCTTCTTAAAAAATCAACTGACGAAAACTAGCAAATTGACAAAATGAAACTATTTTTTTAAATGAAAAACTTCAATTTGAAAATAACTAAAACAACGCAAACTGACAAATTCAATTGATAATCGACATTCTACAAAATTCAAACTTGACGCAAAACCAGCTAAATAACAAAATGAAAACAGTGTGGGGAAAAATGAAAAATTTACAATTTGAAAATGCCTAAAAAACAAGCAAACTGACAAAATGTTATTGACAAAACTGAACATTATACAATATCAACACTGTGCAGTTAAACCTAGCAAATTAACAAAAAATGAAACTGTCAATCTGTAAAATTAAAAAAAAGTGCCAAAATTGCAAACTTACAATCTGAAAATGACCTAAAAAAACTAAACACCTGAGAAATGCAATTGACAATCTGACATTCTAACAAAAACAAAATTGACAAAAACTAGCAAATTAACAAAATGAAACTGTCAAACTGTGAAAATGAAAATGTGACAAAATGACAAACACACTAATGAAATTGACTTAAACTAACTTCTGACAAAATACAATGACAATCTGAAATTCTTACAAATCAAACTGACGAAAATAGCCAAATTGACAAATAAAACTGTGAAAATTGAAAAACAGACAATTGAAAATGACTAAAAACAAGCAAACTGACAAAATGTTATTCGACAAACTGACAGTATACAATATCAAACACTGAAGTTAACCCTAGAAAAATTACCCAAAATGAAACTTAAAACTGTAAAAATTAAAAATTGGAACAAAATTGCACAACACTTACATATGAAAATGACTAAAACTAACAAACCTGACAAATGCACTTGACCACATCTGACATTCTTACAAAATCTAACTGACGAAAACTAGCAAATAACAAAATGCAACAGTCAACGTGAATATGAAAACTGACAATTGAAAATGACTAAAATAAGAAACAGATACTATTTTATTGACAAAACAGACAATATTTTTTTTTTTTAACCCCCCCCCCCCCCCCCCCCCCCCCCCAAAAAAAAATAATCAAACTACGAAAACCTAAGCAAATTAACAAAATAAAACTGTAAAAAACTGTGAAAATGAATAAACTGACAAAACTAACCAAAACTTACAATATGAAAAATGACTTCTTAAACTAACAACTGACAAAATTCAAATTGACAATTGATATTCTTACAGTATCAAACTGACGAAAACTAGCAAATTGACAAAAATCAATCTGTAAAATCAAAACTACAATTGAAATGTTAAAAACAAGCAAACTGACAAAATGTTATTGACAATAGTGACAATATACAATATTCTCCTCTCTCCTCTCTCCCCCCACACTGACGAAAACTAACAAAACTAACATATTAATATATCAAACTGACGAAAACTAGCAATAACAAAATGAAACAGTAAACTGTTGAATATGAAAAAACTGACAATTTGAAAATGACTAAAAACAAGCAAAATGATAAACATTTTATGGCAAACTGACAATATGTACATATCAACCTGAAGAAAACCTAGCAAATTAACAAAATGAAATGTCAAACTGTGAAAATGAAAAACTGACAAAATTACAAACTTACAATGTGACAACTGATAAAACTAACAACCTGACAAAATGCCAATTGACAAATCCGGACATTCTTACCAAAAATCAAACTGACGAAAACTAGCAAAGTAACAAAATGAAACAGGTCAAAACTGTGAATATGGAAAAACTGACAATTGAAAAGGACTACAAACAAGCAAACTGACAAAATGTTATTAGAACAAACTGACAATATTACAATATCAAAACTAAAGTTAACATGGCAAAAATCAAACCAAAATGAAAACTGTCAAACTGTAAAAATTAAAAAAAATTGACAAATTTGCAAACTTACAATGATGAAAATGACAAAAAAATAACAACCTGACAAACTGCAATTGACATTCTGACATCTTACAAAAATCAAACTGACAAAAACTAAAAATTGACAAAATGAAACTAGTGAAAATGAAAAAAAAAAAAAAAAATTTACTTTGAAAAGACCTAAAAAAGGCAAACTGACAAAATGTTATTGACAAAACTGACAATATTACAATATCAAACTGACGACAACTAGCAAATTGACAAAATGAAACTGTGACAATGAATAACTTTCAATTTGAAAATGACTAAAACAAGGCAACACTGACAAAATGTTATTGACCAAACTGACAACATTACAATATCAAATGACGTTTACCCTGGCAAATTAACCACAAAAGAAACTGTCAAACTGTAAAAATAAAAAAATTGACAAAATTGCAAACTTACAATATGAAAATGACAAAAAATAACAACCTGACAAAACTGCTAATTGACAATCTGAACATTCTTACAAAATCAACCTGACGGAAAACTAGCTAATTGACAAAACGAAACTGGAAAATGAAAAATCTGACCAATTAGAAAAATGATTAAAAAAAGCAAATGACAAAGTGTTATTGACAAAACTGACAATAATTACAATATCAAACTGACGAAAACTACAACTAACAAAATGAAACTGTCAAAACTGTGAACAATGGAAAATCTGACAAAATGCGACAAGGTACATATGAAAATGACAAAAAAAACTAAAAACCTGACAAAATTGCAATTGAAATCTGACATTCTTAAGAAAATCAAACTGGACGAAAACTAGCAAATGACAAAATGAAAACTATGAAAATGAATAACTTTAATTTGAAAATGACTTAAACAAGCAAGCTTACAAAAATGTTATTGACAAAGTGACAATATACAATATCAAAACTGACGAAAACCTAGCAAATTCAAATAAAAATGAAACTGTCAAACTGTGAAAGTAAAAATGACAAAATAAAAACTTACTTATGAAATTGACTTAAAACTAACTCCGACAAAATCAATGACAATCTGACATTCTTACCAAATCAAACTGTCGAAAACTAGCAAATTGATCCAAAATGAACTGTGAAAATGAAAAACCGACAATTTGAAAATGACTAAAAACAAGCCAAAATGACAAAATGTTATGACAATGACAATATTACAATATCAAACTGAAGTTAAACCTAGCAAAATTAACCAAATGAGATGATGGCAAAACTGTGAAATAAAAATCTGACAAAATGACAAAGTTACAATATGAAAAGACTAAACTAAAACCTGACAAAATGCAATTGGACAATTGACATTCTAACAAAAACCAAAATTGACGAAAACTAGCAAATTAACAAAAATGAAACTGTCAAACTGTGAAAATTGAAAATGTGACAAAATGGACAAAACTCACTATATGAAATTGACTTAAAACTAACTTCCTGACAAAATGCATGACAATCTGACATTCTTACAAAATCAAATGACGAAAATTACTCTTTTTTGCAAATTAACAAAATGAAACTGTGAAAATGAAAAACTGGACATTTGAAAATGACTCTAAAACAAAGCAAATGACAAAAATGTTATGCGACCTGACCTTATTACAAATATCAAACTGAAGGTTCATCCTAGCAAATTAACAAAATGAAACTGCAAACTGTGAAAATGAAAAACTGACAAAATAACAAACTTACAATATGAAAATGACTAAACTAAAACCTGCAAAATGCAATTGACAATCTGACATTCTTACAGTATCAAACTGACGAAAACTAGCAAATGGACAAAAGATCAAACTGTGAAAATGAAAAACTGACAATTGAAAATACTAAAACAAGCAAACTGACAAAATGTTATGACAAACTGACCCAAATTACAAAATCAAACAGTCGAAAACCTAGAAATTAACAAAATGGAAAACTGTCAAACTGTGAAAGGAAAAAAAAACTGACAAAACAACAAACTTACAATATAAAAAATGACACTTAAAACTAACAACTGACAAAATGCCAATGACAACTGACATTCTTACAAATCAAACTGACGAAAACTAGCAAATTAAAAAAAATGAAACAGTCAAACTGTGAATATAAAAACTGACAATTTGCTAATGACTAAATAAGCAAACAAAAAAATACTTCTTTGACAATCTGACATTCTTACAAAATCAAACTGACAAAAAACTAGCAAATTGACAAAATGAAACTGTGAAAATGAAAAACTGACAATTTGAAAATGATTAAATCAAGCAAAAATGACAAAGTTTTATTGACAATATACAATATCAAACTGACGAAAACCTGGGGAAATTAACGAAATGAAACAGTCAAACTGTGAAAATTTAAAAATAACTGACAAAATTGCAAACTTAAAATATAAAAATGACTAAAACTAACAACCTGACAAAAATGAAATTTGGCAATCTGACATTCTGACAAAATCAACCTGACCGAAAACTAGCAAATTGACAAAATGAAACTGTGAAAATGAAAAACTTACAATATGAAAATGACTAAAATAACAACCTGACAAAATGCAATTGACATTCGACATTCTTAAAAATCAAACTGACGAAAACTAGCAAATTGACAAAATGAAACTGTGAAAATAAAAAATTTTACAATTTGAATATGACTAAAACAAGCAAACTGACAAAATGTTATGACAAACTGACAATATTACAATACAAACGGGACGAAAACCTAGCAAATTAACAAAATAAAACTGTAAAACTGTGAAAATGAAAAACTGACAAATAGAAAACTTACAATATGAAAATGACTTAATCTAACAACCTGCAAAAGCAATGACAATCTGACATTCTACAAAATCAAAAACTGACGAAAACTAGCAAATTGACAAAATGAAACTGTGAAAATGAAAAACGGGACAATTTGAAAATGACTTAAACAAGCAACTTACAAAATGTTATTGACAAAGTGACAATATACAATATCAAACTGACGAAAACCTAGCAAATTAACAAAATAAAACTGTCAAACTGTGAAAAATTAAAATCTGAAAAATACAACTACAATATGAAAATGACAAAAAACTAACAACCTGACAAAATGCAATTGAAAATCTGACATTCTTAAAAAATCAAACTAAAGAAAACTAGAAAATTGACAAAATGAAACTATGAAAATGAATAACTTTCAATTTGAAAATGAATAAAACAAAGCAAACTGACAAAATTCATTGACAAACTGACAATATTACAATATCAAACTGACGAAAACTAGCAAATTTAACAAAACTAAAAAACTGTCAAACTGTGAAAATAAAAATCTGACACAATGAAAAACTGACAATTTGAAAATGACTAAATCAAGCAAACTGACAAATGTTTTTGACAAACTGACAATATTACAATATCAAACTGACGAAAACTAAAAAACTAACAATATTACATATCAAACTGACGAAAACCTAGAAAAATTAAAACAAAATTAAACTGTCAAACTGTGAAAATGAAAACTGACAAAATAACAAACTTACAATATGAAAATGACTTAAACTAACAACCTGACAAAAAGCAAATGACAATCTGACATTCTTACAAAATCAAACTGACGAAAAATAGCAAATTGAAAAAATGAAACTGCGAAAATGAAAAACTGACAATATGAAAATGACTTAAAAAAGGGCAAACTTACAAAATGTTTTTGACAAAGTGACAATATACAATATCAAACTGACTGAAAACCTAGCAACTTAACAAAATGAAACTGTCATAACTGTGAAAATTAATAAACGTGACAAAAATAAAAAACTTACAATATGAAAATGACTAAACCTAACAACCTGAAAAAAATGCAATTTAAAATCTGCCCATTCTTAAAAATCAAACTACGAAAACTAGCAAATTTGGGACAAAATGAAACTGTGAAAATGAAAAACTGACAATTTGAAAATGACTAAAACAAGCAAACTGACAAAATGTTATTGACAAACTGACATTATTACAATATCAAACTAAAATTATCCTAGCAAATTAACAAAATGAAACTGTCAAACTGTAAAAATTAAAAATTGACAAAATTGCAAACTTACAAAAATACAAACCTACAATATGAAAATGACTAAAACTAAGCAAACTGACAAAATGCAATTGACAGTCTGACATTCTTACAAAATAAAACTGACGAAAAACTAGCAAATTGACAAATTGAAACTGGAAAATGAACAACTGACAATTTGAAAATGACTAATCAGCAAACTCGAAAAAAGTTTATTGACAAAACTGACAATATTACAATAAGCAACTGACGAAACTAGCAAATGACAAAACGAAACTGAGAAAATGCAAAAATGACAATTGAAAATGAGTATTAAAACAAGCAAAATGACAAAGTGTATTGACAAAATGACAATATACAATATCAAACCGACGAAAACTAGGAAATTACAACGAAATGAAACAGTCAAACTGTGAAAAATTTTAAAATAATGGACACAAATTACAAAATTAAATGTGGGGGAAAATGGACTAAAAACTAACTTCTGACAAATTGCAATTGACATTATGACATTCTTACAAAAATCAAAACTGACGAAAACTAGAAACTTGACCAAAAATACCATATGAAAATGAATAACTTTCAATTTCAAAATAACTAAATCAAGCAAACTGTCAAATTCAATTGATAATCTGACATTCTTACAAAATCAAACGACGCACAATAGCAAATGACAAAAATGAATAAAGTGAAAATGAAAAACTGACAAATTTAAAAAAATGACCTAAACAAGCAAATGACAAATGTATTGACAAACTGGACATTATTAACCAATATCAAACTGAAAATTATCCTAGCAAATTGAACAAAATGAAAACTTTCAAAACGGTAAAAAATTAAAAATGGCCAAAATTGCAAACTTACAATATGAAAATGGACTAAACTAACAACCTGAACAAAAGCAATTGGCAATCAGACTTCTGACAAAATCAAACTGACGAAAACTAGCCAAAATTGACAAAATGAAACTGTGAAAAATGAAAAATGACAATTTGAAAATGCCTTAAACAAGCAAATGACAAAATGATATTGACAAATGACAATCATACATATCAAACGACGAAAACAGCAAATTAACATAAAATGAAAACTGGTCAAATGAGAAAATGAAAATCTGACCAAATGACAAACTTAGAATATGAAAAATGACTAAACACTAAGAACCTGACAAAATGCAATTGCAATTGCATTCTTAAAAAAATCAACCTGACGAAAACTAGCAAAATTGACAAAAACGAAACTGTGAAAATGAAAAATATGACAAATTTGAAAATGACCCTAAACAAAGCAAACTTACCAAAATGTTATTGACAACTAGCAGGACAATTATACAATATCAAACTGACTGAAAACCTGCAAAATTAAACAAAATGCAAACTGTCAACTGTGAAAATTAAAAACTGACAAAAAATACAAACTTACAAATATGAAAATGACTAAAACTACAACCTGACAAAATGCAATTGACCATTCGACATTCTTGACAAAATCAAACTGACGAAAAAACTAGCAAATTGACAAACTGAAAACTGTGAAAATGAAAAATTTACAATTTGAATATGGACTAAAACAAGCAAACTGACAAAGATGTATTGACAAACTGACAAGATTACAATATCAAACTGACGAAACCTAAGCAAATTAACAAAATAAAACACTAGTAAAAACAGTGAAAAGGAAAAACATGACAAAATAGCAAACGCTACAATATGAAAAGAATTAATCTAACAACCTGACCAGATAATTAGAGAGCAACATCATGTGACTAATCTGACATTCTTACAAAATCAAACTGACGAAAACTAGCAAAGATAAAATGCAACTGTGTGAAAAGAAAAAGGACAATTTATGAAAATGGACTTAAAACAAGCAACAACTACAAAAATGTTATGACAAAGGTGACGACTATACAATATCAAAGCTGACGAAAACCTAGGCAAATTAAACCAAAAATGAAGACTGTACAAAAACTGTGAAATATAAAAAAAACTGGACAAAAATACAAACTACAATATGAAAATGATCAAACAATAAACACCTGACAAAATGCAAGTTGAGAAAATCTGACATTCTTAAAAAGCAAACTAACGAAAACTAGCAAATTGACAAAATGAACTATGACAAATGAATAACTTCATTGAAGAAATGAATTAAAACAGCAAACTGACAAACTAATATTGAAAACTGACAATATTACAAATATCAAAATGACGAAAAAACTAGCAAATTAACAAAACTAAAAAACTGCAAACTATGTTGAATAATAAAATCTGACACAAGGACAAAGTTACAATATGAAAACGACTTAAAAGTAACAACCTGACAAAAATGCAATTGACAATCTGACATTCTACAAAACAAACTAACGAAAACAGCAAATGACAATATTGAAACTGTGGAAAATGGGAAAAACATGAGAGCAATATTTGAGGAAATGAGCTAAATCAAAGCAAAACTGACAAAATGTTATTGGACAAACTGACAAAATATTACAATATCACAAAATGACGAAAACTATACAGAACTAACAAAGATTACAATAATCAAACTCGACCCGAAAACCTAGCAAATTAACAAAATTAAACTGTCAAACGGTGAAAATGAAAAACATGACAAAATTACCAAACTTACAATATGAAAATGACTTAAACTAAACAACCTGAACAAAATTGCCAAATTGACAAATCTGACATTCTTACAAAATCAAACTGACGAAAATAGCAAATTGACACAAAATGGAAACTGTGAAATGAAAAACGGACAATTTGAAAATGAACTAAACAAGCAAATTATACAAAAGCTAAGTTGACAAAGTTGAACAATAGTTAGCAATATCCAACTTACAAAATAACCTAGGAAATTAAACGAAAAAAAAAAAAACGTTAACTGTTGAAAAATTTAAAAATAAATTGACAAACATTACAATGTGAAAAGACTAAAAAAACTAACTTCTTGACAAAAGCAATTGGACAATTGACATTTTAAAAAACAAACTGACGGAAAACCTAGCAAATTGACAAAATGAAAATATAGGACACATGAATAAATTTCAATTGAAAATAACCTAAAACAAGCAAACTGAAATTCAAATTGATAATCTGACATTTCTTACAAAATCAAACTGACGAAATAACCAGCAAATACAAAATTGGAAAACAGTGAAAATGAAAAAGTTACAATTGAAAAATGACTAAGGACAAAGCAAACTGACAAAATGTTATTGACAAACTGAAATTTATTACAATATCAAAAATGAAGTTAACCTAGCAAAATTAACAAAATGAAACTTCAAACTGTAAAAATTAAAAATTGACATAATTGCAAAACTTAAAATATGAAATGACTAAAGACATACAACACCTGACAAAATGCAATGACAATCTGACATTCTACCAGCCCCCCCAAAAACAAATAAGTTGACGAAAAACTAGCACAATAACAAAATGAAAGTCTGTCAAAACTGTGAAATGAAAAAGTGACAAAACAAAAATGACAAAACACACTATATGAAATTGACCTTAAAGTACTCCTGACCAAAATCACAATATGACAATCTGACATTCTTACAAAATCAAACGGACGAAAATTAGCAAAATTGACCAAACATGAAAACTGTGACAAATGAAAAACTGACAATGAAAATGACCTAAAAACAAGAAAACTGACAAAAATGTAGTGACAAAATGAAATTATTACAATATCAAACTAAAGTTAACTCAAGCAAATTACCTCTCCAAAATGACAACTGTCAAACTGTAAAAAATTAAAAATTGGACAAAAATTGCAAACTTACAATATGAAAATGCACTAAAACTAACAACCTGGCAAAATGCAATTGGACAACTGACATCTTACAAAATCAAACTGACGAAAACTAGCACTGACAAAAATGAAAACTGTGAAAAGAAAAACTGACAATTTGAAAATGACGTAAACAAGCAAAAATTACAAAATTTTATTGACAAGAGTGACAAATTACAATATCAAAACCTGAAGTATAAACCTAGCAAATTAAACAATGAAATGTCAAAACTGTGAAAATAAAAATCTGACAAAATGACAAGTACAATATGAAAATGACTAAAACTAACAAACCTGACAAAAATGCATTGACAATCTGACATTCTTACAAAATGTCAAACTGACGAAAACAGCAAAAATTGACAAAATGAAACTGTTGGAAATATGAAAAACTGACAATATTTGAAATGAGTAAAAAAGCAAACTGACAAAGTAAGGTATTGACACAAACTGACAATCTTTACACTATCAAACTTACAAAAACCTAGGAAATAACGACAATGAAACTGTCTAACTGTTGAAAATTTTAAAAATAACTGACAAAAATTACAAAGCATTACAATGTGGGAAAATGACTAAAAACTAACTTCTTGAACAAAATGCAATTGACAATCTGACATTCTTAAAAATTCAAACTATGGACGAAAAACTAGCCAAATTGACAAGAAGGAAATACATGGAACAATGAATAACTTTCAATTTTGAAAATGCCACTAAAACAAGCCAAAAACTGCGGCGCCAAATTTAATTGATAATTGAACTTTCTTACAAAATTAACTGACACGCAACAAACACAAATTAACCCCCCCCCCCCCCGCCAACAATGAAACAGTGAAATGAAAAATTTACAATTTGAAAATGACTAAAACAAGCAAACTGACAAAATGTTATTTGACAAAACTGACATTATTACAATAGTCAAACTGAAGTTCTAAACCTAGCAAATGTAACAAATGAAAACTGCTCAAAGACTGGTAAAAATTAACAATTGACAAAAAATAGCACAAAACTTACAATATAGAAAAGGACCTAAAAACTAACAACTGACAAAATGCAAATTGACAAACGGACCATTCTAACAAAAACAAAATGGACGAAAACTGCAAATTAACAAAAGAAACTGTCAAACTGTGAAAATGAAAATGTGACAATAGACAAACACACTATATTAAATTGACTCAAATAAGTTCCTGACAAAATACAATTGACATCTGAAATTCTTACAAAATCAAAATGACGAAAAATTAGCAAATGACAAAATGAAACTGTGAAAATGAAAATGACAATTTAAAAATGACTAAACAAAGCAAACTGGACCAAAAAATTGTAATTGACAAACTGAACATTATTACAATATCAAAACCGCAACATGAGTGTAACCTAGTAGCACAAATAAACAAAATGAAAAGTAGACTGTCAAACTGTAAAAATTAAAAAATTGGACAAATTGAAAACTTACAATATGAAATGGACTAAAAATAACAACGTGACAAAATGCAATTGAACAATGCTGACATTCTTTACAACAAAATCAAAACGACGAAAACGAAGCGTAATTGAACAAATAGAAAAATTTGTGAAAAAGAGAAACTGACATTTGAAAATGACTTAAAACAAGCAAACTTACAAAATGTAGTGAAAAAGAGACAAAGATTACAATATCAAACTGAATGGTAACCTAGCAAAATTGACAAATTAAACTGTCAAACTGTGAAAATAAAAAATCATGACAAAATGACAAAGTACAATATGGAAAGATGACTAAAACTAACAAACATGAACAAAAGGCAATTGACAATATGACATTCTTACAAAATCCAAAACTGACGAAAACTAGCAAAATTGCACAAAATGAAACTGTGAAAATGAAAAAACTTACAATTTGAAAATGATTTTAAAAACAAGCAAATGACAAAGTGTAGTGACAAACTGACAATATTACATATCAAACTTAACGAAAACTAGGATAATTAACGCAAATGAAGAACTGTCGAACTGTGGAAAATTTAAAAAAACTGACAAATTACAACTTACAAGTGAAAATGAACTAAAACTTAACTTCCTGACAAAATGAAATTTGACAATCTGACATTCTTAAAAAAGCAAAGACTGACGAAAATAGCAAATGATTGACAAAATGAAACTATGAAAAATGAATAACTTCAATGTGAAAATAACTAAAAACAAGGCAACTGACAAATTCATTGATTAAATCTGACATTCTTACAAAATCAAATGACCAATACTCCAGCAAATTAACAAAATGAAACAGTGCAAACTTTTGACAAATGAAAATCTGACATAATATAAAAACTCACTATATGAAAATGAACTTAAAACTAAATTATTCCTGACAAAAACTTGCAAATTGTACAATGCGACATATATCTTAGACATAAAATCACAACTGGGACACAGGAAAAACATAGCACAAATGACCAAAACGAAACTGTGAAATGAAAAAACTGACAATTTGGAAATGATTAAAACAAGCAAAATGATCCAAAGGGTTATGTGTCAAAATGAAAAGATACAATAATAAAACTGAAGGACGAAAAAACCTAAGGAAATTAAAACGAAATGAAACAGTCAAACTGTGAAAATTTAAAAATAACTGACAAATTACAAACTTAATATGTGAGAAAATGAAGAAAAACAACTTTCCTGACAAAATGCAATTGACATTCGGACATTCTTACAAAATCAAATAGACAGAAAAACTAGCAACTTGACAAAGAAACTATGAAAATGAATAAACTTCAATGTTCTAAAAATAACCTTAAAATCAAGAAAATGACAAAATTCAATTAGGATTAATCTGACATTCTTACAAAATCAAAACTGACGAAAATGAGCAAATTGACAAATGAAAATGTGAAAATGAAAACACTGGACAATTGAAAATGACGTAAAAACAAGCCCAAACTGACAAAATGTTATGACAAACGACATTATTACAATTCAAACTGGACGTTAACACTAGCAAATTAACAAAATGAAACTGGCAAAAGTAGTAAAAATAAAATCTGACAAAATGTTTGCAAACTTACAATATGAAAGAGAGAGTCAAACTAAACTAACCGACAAAAGGTGCAATTGACCACTCGACATTCTGTTACAAAATCAAAACTGACGAAAACGAGCTAATTGAGACAAAGATGAAAATAGGTGAAAAAGAAAAAAACGACAATTTGAATATGACTTAAACATAGCTAAACCTTACAAAATGTTATTGACAAACGTG
The DNA here is from genome assembly GCA_024449915.1 of Sweltsa coloradensis. Classification (NCBI taxonomy): domain Eukaryota; kingdom Metazoa; phylum Arthropoda; class Insecta; order Plecoptera; family Chloroperlidae; genus Sweltsa; species Sweltsa coloradensis. Next base: position 4,601 of record JAMZAV010013607.1, on the reverse strand, counting down.
ACAATATATACAATATCAAACTGAAGTTGATTAACCTAGCAAATAACAAAATTAAACGTCAAATGTGAAATAAAAATCTGACAAATGACAAAAGCTGTACAATAGAAAATGACGAAAACTAACAACCTGACAAAAATGCAATGACAATCTGACATCTTACAAAATCAAACAAGATCGAAAACTAGCAAATGACAAAATGAAACTGTGGAAATGAAAAAAACTGACAATTTGAAAATGATTAAAAACAAGCAAAATGACAAAGTGCTGATCAAAGTGTTAATTGACAAAATGACTGACTAATATCTACATATCAAACTTACGAAAACCTAGGGAAATGAACGAAATGAAACTAGTGCTAACTGTGTGAAAAATTTAAAAAATAAAACTGACCAAAAGTACCAAACTTACAATGTGAAAATGAATAAAACTAAACTTCCTGACAAAAAGCAAGTGACAATCTGCATTCTTAAAAAATCAAATGACGAAACCAAGAAAACATTTATAGCAAATTGACAAAATGAAAACTATGAAAATTAATAAACTTCAATTTGAAAATACATTAAAAACAGCCAAACTGACAAATCAATGAGAATCTTGACAATTCTTACAAAATCAAAACATGAACAATACAGCAAATTTAATCAAAATGGAAACACAGTCAAACTGTGAAAATGAAAAATTGAACCATAATGACAAAACTGACAATATGAAAATGAATAAAACTAACAAAACCCTGACAAAATGCAATTGACATCTGACATGTCTAACAGAAGACAAAATGGACGAAAACATGAGCAAATTAACAAAACATGAAAAATGTCAAACCTGTGAAAATGAAAAGTGACATAAATAAAAAACTCACTATATGAAATGACGCTTAAACTAACTTCCTGACAAAATGCAATGACAAACTGACATTCTTATAAATCAAACTGACGAAAACTCAGGCAATATGAACAAAACGAAACTAGTGAACAAATGAAATAACTGACATTTGAAAATGGATAAAAACAAGCACAATGGACAACAGTGTTATGTCAAAAATGACAATAGTCAATATCAAACTGACGAAACCAGGAAAATTAACGAATGAAACAGTAAACTGGTGAAAATTAAAAATAATGACAGAATTACACACTTAAATGTGGAAAAAAGACCCTCTAAAAGCTAACTTTCCTGACAAAAATGGCAATTGACATTGTTCTGACATTCTATACAAAACATAACTGAACGAAAACCTAGCAAGATTGAACAAACATGAAACGTATGAAACGGAGAAATATAACTTTCACAATTATATTTCAAAAATAGACTCGAAATCAAGCAAAACTGACAAATTCAATTGATAATCTGAGACATTCTTACAAAATCAAACTGACAGAAAAGTATGAGCAAAATTTGAACCAAAAATGAAAATGTGAAAATGAAAAAAATGACAATTTGAAAAGCCTAACAACAACGTCAAACTGGACCAAATGTTATATGAACAAAATGACATTATACAAATATCAAAACTATAAAATTTATCCTAAGCAAAATTAACATAAAAAATGAAACTGGTCAAACACTGGTAAAAAATTAAAAATTGACACAAAATATTGCAAACGTACAATATGAGAAATGACTAAAACTAACAAAACTGACAAAATGCAAATTGACAATCTGACATCTGACAAATCAAAACTGACGAAACATAGAAAATGTGGACAAAATGAACTGGGAAAATGAAAAACTGACAATTTGAAAATGACAATAAAACAAGCAAACGTAGACAAACATATCATGACAAAACGTGACAATAATACAATAATCAAAACTGACGAAAACTAGCGAGAATTACAAAAGAAACTAGTCAAACTGAGAAAATGAAAATCTGACAAAATGAAAAAACTGTAGGAGAGAATATGAAAATGACTAATAACTAAGACCTGAACAAAATGGTCGAAATTGACAATCGACATTCTAGAAGAAAATCAACCTAAGACGAAAAACTTTAGCAAAATTGACAAAACGGAACTGTGAAAATGAATAAAACTGACAATTTTCGAGAATGACTAAAAAAGCAAAATTGACAAACGATGTTTATGACACAAAAACTGACAATATTACAATATCAACTCACGAAAAAAACAAGCAAATTAACAAAAATGAAACTGTCAAACTGAGAAAATGAAAATCAGGTCAACCAATGACCAAAATACAATATGAAAAATGACTATAAACTAACAACCTGACAAAATGCAATTGACAATCGAACCATTCTTACAAAATTAACTGACCGAAAACTAGCAAATAACACAAACATGAAACAGTCAAACTGTGAATATGAAAAAAATGACAATTGAAAATGACTAAAATAAGCAAGAAAACAGAAACAATTACTTACACACGTGACAAACTGAAAATACAATATCAAACTGACGAAAAATTATAGCAAAATATGACAAAGATGAAACTAGTCGAAAAGCGAACAAACTGAAAATTTGTATAAATAGTACTAAAACAAGCAAACTGACAAAATGTTTATGACAAACGGGAATTAGTACAATATCAAACTAAAGTGAACCTAGCAAATTAACAACATGAAACTGTCATAACACACTTTGTTAATAAATTAAAAAATGACAAGAATTGCAAACGTACAATATGACTAAATGACTAAAACTAACAACATGGCAAAATGCAATGACAAATGACATTCTAATACAAAATCAAACACTATGACGAAAAACTAGCCAAATATTGAGCAAAAATAGGAAACATGTGATAAACAAAGAAAAACTGGACAAATTTGAAAATGACTTAAACAAGCAGAACTTACAAAATGTTATTGACAAAGTGGACAATATTCCAATATCAAAACTGAATAACCTAGCAAATTAACAAAATGAAACTGTCAAATTGTGAAAATAAAATCGACAAAATGACAAGTACAATATGAACATGACTAAAACTAACAACCTGACAAAAATGCATGGAACAATCTGACATTATTACAAATCAAACTCATGACGAAAACTAGCAAATTGACAAAATGAAGAGGGGAAAACAATGAAAACTGACCAACATTCGTAATAATGATTAAAACCCAAGCAAAAACATTGACAAAAGTGTTATTGACAAACTGACAATTATCAATACAAACTTACAAAAAAGAACCTAGGAAATTAACGACATGAAACTGTCTAAACTTGTGAAAAATTCAAAATAACTGAAAATTACAAAAATTACAATGTGAAAATGACTAAAACTAACTTCTGACAATGCAATTGACCAAGCTGAACATTCTTAAAAAATCAAAAACTGACGAAAATAGAAAAATGACAAATGAAACTATGAAAATGAATAACTTTCAATTTGAAAATAACTAAAACAAGCAAACTGACAAATTCAATTGATAATCTGACATTATTACAATATCAAACTGAAGTTAACTAGCAAATTAAACAAAAGAAACTGTCAAACTGAAAAAAATTTAAAAAAATTGAAAAAAATTGCAAACTTACAATATGAAAATGACTAAAACTAACAACCTGAACAAAAGCAAGGACAAATGACATTCTAACAAAAACAAAATGACAAAAAACTTGCAAATTAACAAAATGAAACTGTCAAACTGTGAAAATGAAAATGTGACAAAATGACAAACACACTATATTAATTGACTTAAACTAACTTCCTGACAAAATACAATTGACAATCTGAAATTTTTACAAAATCAAACTGACAAAAAATTGGGCAAATTGAAAAAAGAAACTGTGAAAATGAAAAAGGGACAATTTAAAATGACTAAAACAAGCAAACTGACAAAATGTTATTGAAAAAACTAAACATTATACATATCAAACTGAAGTTAACCTAGCAAATAACAAAATAAAAACTGTCAAAACTGTAAAAATTAAAAATTGAAAAAATTGCAAACTTACAATATGAAAATGACTAAAAACTAAACAACCTGACAAAATGCAATTGACAATCTGACATCTTACAAACAAACTGACAAAAAACGAGCTAATTGACAAATGAAACTGTGAAAAAGAAAAACTGACAATTGGAAAATGACTTAAAAAAAGCAAACTTAAAAAAAGTTATTGACAAAGTGACAATATACAATATCAAACTGAAGTTAAACCTAGCAAAATTAACAAAATTAAAACGTCAAAACTGTGAAAAAAAAAATCTGACAAAATGACAAAGTTAAAATATGAAAATGACTAAAACTAACAACCTGACAAAATGCAATTGACAATCTGACATTCTTACAAAATCAAACTGACGAAAAACTAGAAAATTTGACAAAATGAAACTGTGAAAATGAAAAAACTGACAATTTTTGAAAATGATTAAAACAAGCAAACTGACAAAATGTTATTGACAAACTGACATTATTACAATATCAAACTGAAGTTAACCTAGCAAATTAACAAAATGAAACTGTCAAACTGTAAAAATTAAAAATTGACAAAATTGCAAATTTACAATATGAAAATGACTAAAACTAACAACCTGACAAAATGTTATTGACAAAGTGCAATTTTACAATATCAAACTAAATTAACTAGCAATTAACAAAATAAAACTTAAAATGTGAAAAAAAACTG
>JAMZAV010013606.1:0-14498 GCA_024449915.1 Sweltsa coloradensis | reverse complement strand
GATGAAACTTCTTCACGGCAACCGCGAGAAGGTGTCGAGTTGGAATTTGAAGGCCCACCATATTCGTGATTGGTTGCGGGTTGGAAAGGTTGCGAGTTGGAATTTTCGTCAGAAATGTTGTCTGGTCCTTACATTCGTCTGTCAATAACATCGACTTATATTAGTTAGTATTGTAGCAATTAAATTTTAAATTAATAATCTTGTTTCAAATTAATTGACTAAAATTTGATTCCTGCTTCATACTGGCCTTGAAGGAAATCAATCCTGAAATAACAAAATCAATCTCACCGGGGTATCCCTTAGATACCGTGACGGCTTACTTCATAACGTGTGGATTGTTGGAGTATTGTAGATCTTTATTAGATTTCTAGATTGATTTCCATATAATCAATCATTTAATCAAGAGGAGTGTTCCTGAGTAATTAAATTGAGAACTTCATATTGGTCTGCATTGTATCCATCTGTAGTAGTAAGTGTTTTTGGATTGGATATTGCTTTACGTCTCATATTTATGCAACTTGGCTAATCGAGACGAAGGGAGGGACGTAAGGGATGACGCGGGGGGACAAGGGGTGGACAGGCCTGTGCTGGTCAGAACCAGCCACAAGCATACGGGTTAGACGGTGATTTCAGATTGAACTACAGACCTTCGAGTTACGTGTTTCTAACTTCAACATCCGCTCCAACAAATCTCGTGAAGAGGGGGACGAGGTGATCGATACCATTTCTGAGAAAACGGGTGCAAAAAAATGGTCTCGACAAAAATCTGTCTACGTAAGATATTTCGATTGGATTTGATTGAGCGAGCGAAGCGAGCGTCTCCACTTGACTCTTATGGCTCGAATGTCTGTTTTTTTTTTTTTTTTTTTTTTTTGTTACTGCTTCGATACAGGTCGCACCGTTTCTCTGATCGACCTGAAATTTTGCACACATGTACATACCACCTAGGCGGGTTGCTGTATAGTTTTGTGGCAAAATCGTTCAAAAAGTTAAAAAGTTACATTAAAGTTAATCGATTTTTTTTTTTTTTAACTAAACGGCGACAAAATCTGAGGTGGCCAAATCATTTAGAATGTCCGTCCGGTCACGAATATGTTAATTTTTTTTTGATCCGATAAGTAGTGTAGATAGAAATTACATTTTAACAAAAGTAACGTTACCATGGCAACGAAAAGTCGCACAAGAATTCTGGTCACTATGTACTGCCACCTAGAAGTAATCAAGAGTTAAAATAGTTTTCCCAAAGAAATGATGTCAAGGTCCTCTAGATGGCGGTGGATTTTATCCATTCTCTCCTATTTTACAAATTTTCAGGTAAATCGGTCAAGACCTTAAAGACTTATTGGTATGTAACATTATGGGAATGTCGTACTCGGGTCGTGTTGCACGTACCGGTGCTCGCTCAACAACGCGTCCAACTGAGCGTTTTCCTAGTATTGCTTTTATACATACATATTACACATACACATTTTATTATTACATACATATTTTTGAGCGAGCGTAGTTAGCGTCTCCACTTGACTCTTATGGCTCAAATGTCTTTTTTTTCTGTTACTGCTTCGATACAGGTCGCACCGTTTCTCTGACCGACCTGAAATTTTGCACACATGTACATACCACCTAGGCGGGTTGCTGTATAGTTTTGTGGCAAAATCGCTCAAAAAGTTAAAAAGTTACATTAAAGTTAATCGAAAGTTTTTTTTTAAACTAAACGGCGACAAAATCTGAGGTGGTTTAATCATTTAGAATTTCCGTCCGATCACGAATATGTTATTTTTATTTTGATCCGATAAGTAGTGTTAATGGAAATTACATTATAACAAAGTCCCGTTACCATGGCAACGGAAAGTCGCACAGCTTTTTTGGCTCATGATAGCGGTCAAACGGAGGCTCGGATCGAGTTGAAATTTTGACCATCCGCAAGTTTCGTTCCCGATTGAATGCCATTAGTTTTGTGGCAAAATCGTTCAAACAGTTATAAAGTTACATTAAAGTTAATCTAAAGTTTTTTTTTTAAAACTAAACGGCGACAAAATCTGAGGTAGCCAAATCATTTAGAATGTCCGTCCGGTCACGAATATGTTAATTTTATTTTCATCCGATAAGTAGTGTAGATAGAAATTACATTTTAACAAAAGTAACGTTACCATGGCAACGAAAAGTCGCACAAGAATTCTGGTCACTATGTACTGCCACCTAGAAGAAATCAAGAGTAAAATAGTTTTCCCAAAGAAATGATGTCAAGGTCCTCTAGATGGCGGTGGATTTTATCCATTCTCTCCTATTTTACAAATTTTCAGCTAAATCGGTCAATACCTTAAAGACTTATTGGTATGTAACGTTATGGGAATGTCGTACTCGGGTCGTGTTGCACGTACCGGTGCTCGCTCAACAACGCGTCCAACTGAGCGTTTTCCTAGTATAATATACATTCCTATAAATTATATAACCTATGTACTTTAATCGTCATCAATCATCATTCATCATCCATTGCTATCTATCCCACACCGTTACCAGGCCTTTCACACATTCACACACTGGTAGAAGTTGCTGTCTTTTTGTAGTCTCATTTAAATAGCTCCATGACGGCCTACTTGTTTTTAGTTTCATTGATGGATCAGTGTTTTGGTGTATTCAGGCTTAGGCCTGAAGCATATAGCATTAACTTTTTAATTTTGTTGCATTATTTAAAGAAAAGCTTTTAAGGAACTTTGTGTCTGTTTGAATAATAGGAAGCCAAGAAAACAACATTTAACAAATTCGTCTCATATTTATGCGACGTTCTTCGACGTCCTAAAATCATAAACAATGTACTGAGAGTAATGAACAACGCATCGCGAATGCAGATAATTTATAAAAATTGACGGATGGGGACTTGAAATCACGGCAAGGAGTTGGAAAGTTGAGAGCAGATGGAGCAAGAATATTAAATCAGACCTGTAAACGAGAGTAGGAAATTGTCTAGGCCTGGCGTACGAGGCTAGTGCAAGGCGAGGAAGGGCCAAGGCATTAGCCTCGGGAAACGAAGATGAATGGTGATGAGTGACATAGCGCCGGTAGACAGTGTCACAATGTGCAGTGATGCACACGGACGAGCCAGCTAGGCGGAATTAAGCCACCTGACTGCACAGGAGAACATGAAATTAAGTGGCTACTCGGAAAAAGCCAGGGCTACGAGATGAGTCGAGGCTAAACTACAACCCGACTGCTATAAGCACGAAGGCCAGACAAGTAACACGATGATAGTGAGCGAGGAGCGAAGCTAGAACGGGTTGGTTTTAGCGCGTGCAGAGTACAACCAAAACGCAGATTTTCAGGGAACTCCCATGATTCTCTGGGGCTAGCTCAGCTGACCAGGCAGGAGCTATGTGCTCGGAAGGTGGACGGACGACAGTTGGGTCGTGGAGTTGAACGGGAGTTGTGTGGACTCTGGGCTCAGGAAGGTACGTGACTACGGTCCTACCTTGTAGGGAGTTACTCGGTGGAGGGCAACGCGTCTGCGCCGCTCCACGATGAGGTCACTAAAAAAAGACTTAGAATGGCCTTAGTCTCGGGGGTCGCGGGTAGGACTGGGTATCTTGTTGACGGGACAAGTAGCGGAGTTGAATGTGCGATAGCAAGCTAAGCAGAGTGAACATTGGAAATAGTATTGGGGTTTTAGGGCACAAAACTGTAAAGTTATCAGTGCCCATCAAGTTTTCTGATTGCTAAATAAATATGTATTTCAAATTGAATGTAAACGGTTTAAAATTTTCTCAGCCAGACAAAGAGCAAACAATTTTTTTTTTTAACAAAACCATCGTTGTTAAAATAATTCCTACACATTTGCACCGTATTTTCAATTTATTACTTCTTGTAGATTTGAATCCCAATGAATCTAGCTGATTTCGTTAGCAGTTCTCAATTAACTTGCACCGGATGTCTGTTCGCAATCCGTTCAGTGATTCGGCTGATTTTTATAGAACACGCACACTTACAGAATTACGGAAGTGCCGATTTTCTTGCATTGTTGGATGAGCGTAGCGAGCGAAGCGAGTGAAGCGAAGATTCCATTCAACTACACTGGAGAAAAAAATCGGGAATGTTTTTTTTTTGTATTTTTGTGTGTTTGTCCACACGATTCCGGCTAAACCAATACTCCAATTGCGACGAAATTTTGTGGAGGTCTCTGAAATCTCTGAACTTAGAACTTCCACGTTTTTGAGCATAATCAAAAAATTATTTCTCATGAAAAGTTCAATTTTAAGAATTTTTTCGATTTTTCAAAAATTTATTCTACTTATAACACCTATGATTTTTTCAAAAAACCTTTATTTAATGAATTAATATATTCGTGAGAAATTTGAGCGCAACCGAAAAATTATTTCGTATGAAAATCGCAATTTTACGATTTTTTTTTTATATTTTTAAAACATTCTTCGACTCATAATACCTACATGCTTTATCCGATTGTAATTATCTTTTCACAGAACCTAAATTTTATAAATTAATATATTCGTATAAAATTTGAGCGCAATCGAAAAATTATATTTCCAAAAAATAACAATTTTCCGATTTTTTCCAATTTTTTAAAACATTTCTTCGACTTATCTGATTGTAATGATTTTTTCACAGAACCTTAATTTTATAAATTTATATATTCGTGTGAAATTTGAGGTTACTTGAAGAATAATTAACGCTATCGTAATTTTACGTTTTTAAAAAATTCCATCAAGCAGTCGGTGACCTAACCAAAGAACTTACAAAGAAACTCGTGCGTCCTATGGGCCGAATTTTGTATTGTTGTCTCCAATGTTATTGATTTTTCTTTGGGGGCCATTTCCCTTCTGTTTCTACAGTTCACGAAATATTTACTACATCTTGTGACTAATCTTGATAGGTGATAATTTGTTATCCAATTCAAAATTAGTTGAGGTACTGTAGTTGTGTGTTTTGTTTACATTTGCCTGTAATTATTTGGTACGCTAAAGGCTGTCTTCACGTTTATTTACGTAATATTTATCTCGTGGTTGCCGTGACCGGCTGGTTTTGCCAGCTCGGGTCTACATTTCCCCCGAATCTCCGCCCGTCTGTGGTTGGTTTTGACCTGCACGGACATTTTCCTCCCGTATTCCCTACCATCTGTGGCTGGTTCTGCCTAGCACAGACCTTTTCCTCCCACATCCACACCAGTCTGTGACTGGTTCTGACCAGCACGGACTTATACTATAAATATGCCGCGTAAGCAGTCAGCGCAAGTCAGACGAAAAAAGTCAGCTCAACTCAAGCGAGAGCGTCGAGAGAACGAAAGCCCTGACAAACGCATAGGTCGCCTTAGGGATGACGCTACTCGTATGCTAGAGACTCGAGCTAGAGAAAATGAAGATGCATATGCTCTGCGATGCCAACAAAATCGTCAACGAACGAAAAATCCAAAGCTAATCAACCTATTCAACTTGTGTCAGAAAGAAGGTCTGCGCAACTGAAAAGAAGTAGAGATCGTTTGCAACTCGAAACAACTACTGAAACCGAAAGTAGAAAACGGATTTGTTTAGAGAGAAACACACGCACACGGCTTAATGAAACACCCACACAAACATCAAAACGCCGTGCTATAAGCTTACAACGTGTAACGGAAGCAATTGCATGTGAAACACCTTCTCAGTCAACCCAACGCCGTTCAATAAGCTTACAACGTGTAACTCAAGCTATTGCACGTGAAACACCTTCTGAATAAACCCAACGCAGTTCAATAAGCTAGCAACGTGTAACTCAAGCTATTGCACGTGAAACACCTTCTGAATAAACCCAACGCCGTTCAATAAGCTTACAACGTGTAACGGAAGCAATTGCATGTGAAACACCTTCTCAGTCAACCCAACGCCGTTCAATAAGCTTACAACGTGTAACTCAAGCTATTGCACGTGAATCTCCTTCTCAAACATCACAACGCCGTTCAATAAGCTTACAACGTGTCACGCAAGCTATTGCAAGTGAAACACCTTCTGAATCAACCCAACGCCGTGAATAAGCTTACAACGTGTAACTCAAGCTATTGCACGTGAAACACCTTCTCAAACAGACCAGAGAAGGACAAATAGCTTACAACGGATAACTCATGTCCGACAACAACAATCTAGAGATATTAACATTGAAGAAGGGAGACTTCCTCCAGGACCTAATGCCAATGTTAAAGTGACAACGTTCGAGAGACACGTGCAGAATGATTTTAATTGGAAAACCTGTAACAATTGTCATAGGAATTTTCCTGGTCTAAAATTAAACGTTCGGAATATATGTAACGCCTGTTCAAAATCACCATCCTCTTTCACCAACATAAACAAAATGGACCCTGGAGCTGTACCGGATGAATCATCTTGTTTATCAATGATTGAAAGTCTTCTAATTGCTCGCATCCATCCTGTTGTATCAGTGTACAGAGTCAAAGGACAGCAATACGCTTATAGCGGCAATGTTATTAATTTCCCGCAAAATGTCTCAGAATTTGCACAACATCTGCCAAGCTCTATAAACAGTTTATCCTCAATTGTTGTTGTTAGGCGCACTTCTGCACATTCCGACAACATTGCAGACTTCAACGTATGCTCAATTCGTCTTCGGCGTGCTTTATTATGGTTGAAGTCTCATAATCGTTTTTATAAAGACATTTCAATAGATGAAGCCGCTCTATCAGTTTTACCAGAAAATGGCAATGTATACGGAGACTTGCAGTACACGACAATTGAGGAAATGATGAAGTCAATGTAGATGAAGGTCTTGAATACACTAACGTTCCTCAAGTTATGCCAATAAACCAAAAAGATCGTATTGAGAGTTCCATTCAGCCCGAAACTGTCCCATGGCCAACAGTTTCAAATACACCTATAAACGAGTTTACCACTGAAGGTTACATCGTGCAAGCCTTCCCCACTCTGTTCTCTACAGGAGATGGTGACCTCAGAGACACTTCACGTCAGACGCAGATAAATGCAACACAATACTTTCAATACCTGATGCAATATCGTGATGGCCGGTTTGCACACGATAATCGCTTTCGTTTCTTTGTCTTGAACTCTGTTTTACGTTGGAACTCTATAAGTCAGGGTAATATTTTGATAAAAGGTTGATCTCAATGGAAAGACAGCTGGGCAACTAAAAGAAATTCTACAAACAGATCCTAACTTGGCAAACAAAGTAATGTTCTTTGATTCATCTCATAGAATAACAAAATCATACTGGTTCAAACGTTCTAGTGAGTTAAAAGATATGGTTAAATTTTTGGCATTCCAACAGTGTTTTTTACCTTAAGTGCAGCTGATATGCATTGGCCAGAACTGTACGACATTCTTGCACCAGGAGAAAATTTCCAGGAAATGGGACCTCAGGTTGCAACTAATCTCCGTCGGAAATTACTATGTGAAAATCCATTAATTGTTTCGTGGTTTTTCCAAGAACGAGCATCTTTCTACATCAGCAAAGTTCTTGGCCCATTATTAAATGTTACTGACTCTTGGTTTCGGTACGAATGGCAACACCGTGGAAGTAGTCATGTTCACGGCTTACTGTGGCTGAAAGACGCGCCAGATGTTCAAAGTATTGTTCTCACGAACCACGAACAATTACCTACCACCATAAACTACTACTAGCTCGGCTCCTTAGATACCAAACAGGCTTAAGTTCGGGGTTTAGTGATAGAGGCGTGAATTTTGGATCATTTACTCAGAAAAACGTGCTTAGTAATTTGCCAGGTGGTCCCAATCGATTTTATCCCCCGTTCAGGGGTGACCATGGTGCAAAGTTAGGGGTTGACATTATTTTCAAATGGACTAGGGGTGAGCCTAATAGAAGTAAAAGTGTGGTATTTGAACATTTTGTTTAAGTATTTATTCAATATAATTATTTAAATCTAAAAAATGTTTTATTTATAACAGGGGTGTCCAGAATTGTTATTTCGAAAATTCGTTCAAAATGCTAGGACCTAAGTAGGCCTATAGCTTGTGATGATTCATCTTTCGGGGACAAGTGATAGAAGCGTGAATTTTGGAACATTTACTCACAAAAATGCAATGAATCATTTTCCGGTGGGTCCGCATCGAAAAATGTACCCGTTCAGGGGTGACCATGGTGCAAAGTTAGGGGTATACATTATTTTCAAATAGACTAGGGGTGAGCCTAATAAAAGTAAAAGGGTGGTATTTAAACATTTTGGTTAAATATTAATTCAATTTAGTGATTTAAATCTAAAAAATGTATTATTTTTAACAGGGGTGTCCAAAATTGTTACATTTGCCCTTATTTCTAAAATACGTTCAAAATGCTAGGAAACATAGCTTGTGATGACTCATTTGAAAGGAATTTAAACACTGAACACGAATTTAATACATAATCAAAAGTCAAGGTCACCGGGGTCAATCAGGGTCACGACCTTTGAAATTTATTTATTATTTTGTTGTCCAATCACCATGAACAGACCATATAAAAGTGTATATTTTGGTACTTTTTACCTAAATCGTTCGTCCAGGATAATATATGTACATTAAAAGATCAATTCTATATTCAGGGTTGTACAAAATTACTTTCTGGGTCGTGAGTTTTCCAATATACTGTTAATTGCACCACCATAGGTTGTGACCACTCATTTTGAATCAAAATGTATGCTGACCACGATTGTGTAATCAATTGAGTAAGTTAGTCTAATCTTTATGGCTTTATTTAAGAGTTTATAGGTACATTGATACTGCTCATCAGACACCTATTGTTTGGCCTCTGAAATTGAAAGCGCGCTGTTCTTTGTCTCCTATCAAAAGCTGTTACAAAGATGTGCCACACAAACAGGGGTGTGAGACTAGACTGGACTCGACTTCTGCGTGATTTTGAATTATCTGATTCCGTCCATAAAGAAACAATATCGACATTTGGTAGACTCGAGTTTGGTTTCTGATTGTCGGAATCAAACCGTGACTTGCGTCTGTGGCCGAGGATTTTACACAAAATAATAAATAAATTTCAAAGGTCGTGACCCTGATTGACCCCGGTGACCTTGACTTTTGACTATGTATGAAATTCGTGTTCAGTGTTTAAATTCCTTTCAAATGAGTCATCACAAGCTATGCTTCCTTGCATTTTGAACGTATTTTAGAAATATGGGCAAATGTAACAATTCTGGACACCCCTGTTAAAAATAATACATTTTTTAGGAAATAAATAATTAAATTGAATAAATACTTGAACGAAATGTTTAAATACCACCCTTTTACTTCTATAAGGCTACCCCTAGTCTATTGAAAATAATGTCTACCCCTAACTTTGCACCATGGTCACCCCTGAACGGGAAAATTTTTCGATGCGGACCCACCGCAAATGATTCATTGCATTTTTCTGAGTAAATGATCCAAAATTCACGCTTCCTATCACTTATCCCCGAAAGATGAATCATCACAAGCTATAGGCCTAGTTAGGTACTAGCATTTTGAACGAATTTTCGAAATAAAATTCTGGACACCCCTGTTAAAAATAATACATTTTTTAGATTTAAATAATTAAATTGAATAAATACTTGAACGAAATGTTTAAATACCACCCTTTTACTTCTATAAGGCTCACCCCTAGTGCATTTGAAAATAATGTCTACCCCTAACTTTGCACCATGGTCACCCTGAACGGGAAAAGTTTTCGATGCGGACCCACCGGCAAATGATTCATGCATTTTTCTGAGTAAATGATTCAAAATTTACGCTTCTATCACTTATCCCCGAAAGATGAATCATCACAAGCTATAGGCCTACTTAGGTACTAGCATTTTGAACGAATTTTTCGAAATAACAATTCTGGACACCCTGTTAAAAATAATACATTTTTTAGATTTAAATAATTAAATTGAATAAATATTTAAACAAAATGTTTAAATACCACACTTTTACTTCTATTAGGCTCACCCTAGTCCATTTGAAAATAATGTCAACCCCTAACTTTGCACCATGGTCACCCCTGAACGGGGGAAAATCGATTGAGACCACCTGGCAAATTACTCAGCACGTTTTTTCTGAGTAATGGTCCAAATTCACGCCTCTATCACTAAACCCCGAATGGTTTGTCTAAGCAACCAGGCTATACGACAATCTCGTTTCTACTATTAATCCTGCTCTAAATGAGCCACCCGCCATTGTACATCCATGCCAGATCAGATTCAGCGAGGTGCTCGACAAAGATGCAGATCTAATTCATCTTCTAACAAAGTACAACGACATATCTGTTTGCAGCGAAGGCTATTGTTTGCGTCGCAAGAAGAACTCGACAGTTCTCAAATGTCGTTTTCATTTTCCATTTCCCCTTTGCGAAGAAACGAATTTGTCAACGGACGAAAAAGATGAAATGGTGTTAGAAACTGAACGAAATGACGCTCATTTAAATCGCTACAACAAATTCATTATTCAATCGTGGAGAGCAAACGTTGACATACAGCCCGTCATGTCAAAGAATGCAGTTCTAAACTACATTGCAAAGTATGCAGCAAAAAGTGAACCACAATCCAAATCATTTAATGACCTATTAACAAACATCCTCACAACTACAGTTAAAGATACAGACCCGGCTAAACTTGCAATTCAAAAATTGATAATACAATCTCTTGCCGAGCGTGACATTTCAGCACAAGAATGCTGCCATCTTTTGATGGGATATCCGCTTTACCATTCAAGTCGCGCTTTCGTTTCTCTTAATGTTGGAGGTGATCAATGGGTGCCTCTTGCAGACGCGAATGAACCTGAAGACGGAACCAACAAAAAAATATCTGAAATGTATCCAACTCGTTCCGCATCAATGCAAAACCTCTGTCTTCTTGATTTTGCATCCAAGTATTACTGGAAGGGTCACTGGGTGTGTCGCAAAACTCCTGCTGTTGTTAGGGTATTTCCCAAACTATCTCTTGGACCCGACCACGAAAGGAACGAATTCTTTTACCATCAGCAAGTTCTGTTGAAAGTCCCTTGGACCAGTGAGATAGAACTCAACCCAACTGAACAGTCATGGAAAACAGTTTTCCTAGACTCCGGGCTGGTTGCGGAAGAAGATGTGACCAATGAAATTGAACCAGAAGAGGATGAAGAGTTGGAGGATGAAGATACAGAAAGGGAACAAGAAGAGTGGATGGTCTTGGCCGGCATGGGCCCCAATGATCAGGCTGTTCAAGTCGACATGGATTAAGAGAATTTGACACCTCATTTCCTTGGACAGAATCCTTTGTAAACTATTCTTCCATTGAATCTGTTTCAAACTTTTTACCAGATATTAAACAAATTGAAATGGAACTCGATGACGAAATACCCAATGAAATAACTTATAGTGCTGAACAGCAAAGTTCAAAGGCTAATTGTTCAAGGTACCGCTGGTACCGGAAATTAATTAAAGCTATGACAACTATGCTACGTGAAGCTTTAGGTAACGACAGTTACATATTGTTAGCACCCACTGGCGTAGCTGCCTTCAACATAAATGCTTCGACGATACATTCTGCCCTTCACATTGGTACTAATGCTAAAAAATTTACAAATCTTTCGGGGAAAAGCGAACGTGAGTTCCAAATCAAAATGGATTCAGTAAAATTTTTAACCATTGACGAATACTCTATGCTGGGCTGTACACTCATGGCAATGATCGATAAGCGTACACGTCAAGCTAAGCCAGGTCAAGCCGTTTATCCATTCGGAAACTTGTTTGTTTATCTGTTTGGTGACATTCGTCAACTGCCTCCTGTATGTGATCGGCCCCTATATTCTGACAAGATATACAATAATGGGTTAACAAACGACGGAATGCTGGCGTACCGTTCTTTTAGCCACTGCCACACTCTATCTGTAGTACAGCGTCAGGCAGGAGACAGTCCAGCCCAGATTCGCTTCAGAGACCTACTCAGCAGACTGAGCAATGGCTGCTCAACACAAGATGACTGGGATTTGTTATCGACACGGTTTCAAACATCATTAAGCATGGACGATCAACAAAAGTTTTTAAAATCTCTATATTTAGCACCTACCAAGGATATAGTCAATAGTCACAACATTAAACAAATAACAAATCTTGGTCACCCAGTAGCAAAAATAAACGCTATACATAATTGTAAACTAGCAGCTCAAGGGACAGAGGATTCAGCTCAAGGTCTTTAACCAACGATTTATCTCTCTCGTGGGAGTCGTGTTATGCTACGATCCAATCTATGGACAAAACACGGACTTGTTAATGGATCAACTGGGACTGTAAAAGATATCATATATGCTCCTCACACAAAGCCACCAAACGACCAACCTTTGTGCATCTTGGTTGTGCATCTTGGTTAAATTCGATAATTACACTGGCCCATCTTATCATGAACCAAAAATGATTCCAATTTGTCCTATTGCAAGGGCATGGACAGAGAAAGAAAGAAACTGCACTCGCATTCAATTCCCCCTACAATTAGCATGGGCAGTCAACATTCACAAATGTCAAGGCATGACGCTCAACTCTGTTACAATAAACCTTGGAACGAAAGAGTTTGCTACTGGGATGAGCTTTGTTGGTCTCTCTCGTGTTCGTAAGCTAGAAGACATAATGATCAATCCAGCATTTCCCTACGATAGAATTGGCAAACTTCATCAATTAAAGAGTTTACAAATGCGTAATTTGGAAGAGAAACGCTATGCTACATGGCTCTATCTAACATTCCACCCTTGTTATAATTATGTATTAAATTCACATTGAAAATGACTATAATGACCCTTGACTCGGCTGTGATAAGCCAAGGATCCAAAGCGTTTACAATTGGAATTATTTTTGTTTATATCTCTCGGATTAGGAAGCTTCATATGATGAAGAATTTACGACTACGGTCAATTGAAGAGGCAAGACATTCTCCTATGTTGCTTCCCGTTCACTCTACTTTGTTAGAAACTATAACAAAATGATGTCTTCGTGGTAAAGCGTAGTGCCTAATGGGGATACATCCACGTTAAAAATGGTAAACGCGTCTAACCGATACCTCCATTCAAGACAAAACTTTAATAAGGTGATGTGGAAATTCGGTACTTTATCAATTCAATTACAGTCTATAACTACTTGTTCGACGATAATAAAAAATTTAAAACTAAAATTAACATTTTCAATCCCTAATAGACAATTTTTTCAAATAAAACAATATTTATTAACTTCAAATAAAACAGGTGGCGCAGAAATTGACCTACCCAGTTGACGCGCCCCTAATCCTCATGTCATTGTAAAAATTAAAAACAATATCGCCAAGCGTGTTCGCAGGCAATTAGCAATGCGAAAATAAAATCAATTTAAATATCATCTACATAACACATGGCATCTCAATGCACCAATTACGCTCATCCATCAACGCGGCGGGACTTTAGCGTTTTCCTAGTTAATTTCCAGTCTATTATAGATGACGTTCTTTAGAAATTATCGTGGTTAGCGTGTGTGATATTTATATTGATTGTACTTGGTCAATCTTTAACAAAAGGCTCCTTGCCCGCGGCGATACGTTGAATTACAACATTATCACACATCGTACTACTTTGGATATTTTGCGGGATTTACCTTGATGGTTGGGACAGTCTTACGTATGGCCGCTTTTAGAAACCTATGAAAAATTTCGCATTTTTGCATTCACTCCTTGAGCAAGGTCCATTTCACGCCAGGGGCTGCTATAAATAGCTGTACGCAATTTTGGAATGTCAGTTTTTTTCCAGTTAAGTACATTCCTTTTTTTTGCTTCTTGTGAGCAGGTGGCTTGGGGAATGTGATGTCGCACTTGAGCGCAGTGTGATCCGAGCTCACGGCGGGATCTGTGCAGCAGACTGATATTTCAATTTGGGGATTGTCCGAGAAAATGAGGTCAAGAAAATTTTCTAACCGTGTGGGAAACTCGTTACGTTGACTGAGGTTGAGCTCGCTGATCATAATTTCAACGCCAGCTCCGCTGGAGACGGATGAGCCTTCGTAACGGGTGTTAAGTCGTTATCAGGAGTAGCCAGCCATGTCAAGTCAGGCAGGTTGAAATCGCCACACAGAACTATGCTGTCTTCATCTCGCATGCTGGACTGGACCAAGGTTATGGAGTCGTGTAGGCATTCCACGAGCTGTTCGGAGGGTTGGGGCGGGAGATAGACGCAGCCTATGTGAAGACTGGCAGTCGATCTCAGCTGAACTTCGACCCAGATAAGTTCACATTGAGGAATTTCCCACTCTTCGCGCCGCCTCGAAGTGTATACGAAGTGTATACGACCAAATGCGTCCACCTCAGACAAGAACAACAGGCCGGCTGTGAGTGAGGCATAGGCGGCAGCTGCTGTCTGCGCACACGATGCGCGCGCCGATCCTTTGTTGTCTGGAGCTTGAGTGTTCCCTGCAGATGGCACGTGTACGCTACAGACCGTTCAAAGGGCATTGATCACAAAAATATATAAACTTAACGCATTATTTAGCAAACGCTTGTTCGTTGGGGGTTGGCACTAATAACTGACATAAGTAAATCGTTTGTA
>JAMZAV010013605.1:0-16011 GCA_024449915.1 Sweltsa coloradensis | reverse complement strand
TGAAAAAATAAAATTATATAACGTTTTTGTTTTTACATAGGCTAACGAATTCGATTATGTTCCATGGTATGTAATATTTATTACAAATAATATGATCACACGATGAAGGTTTCGTGTAGGCTTACCAATTAAATGAGTTATTCGAAACTATTTATTTATTTTACATACTAATATGTTGGGATGAAAGTTGGTAGAATGAAGACATACACGCGACCCGACCAAACATTACTGTCATGGGATGCTACGCCGTATTGGAGTTCTCGTTGAATAGCAATGCTATTAATTTTATGACTACCCTCCGTCCCATGAATGAGACCTGTCGGCGCATCTGGCCTTGAAAGGTTTCTCAGCCCTGCCTGCGAGGTAATAAATTTATATAACCCCCGCTCCCTGACCAACCGTCAAAACAACCCCTGTCGGTGAGCAGACCTCCTTGTACAAAAGTAAAAGAAGTTGCATATCTCACAGGCGTGTCGTGCGCTAGTAGTTCCGACTTTCACCGCAAAATTTGACAGCGCCCAGCCATTCATCGGACTCTTAAGGCTGCACAGGAGTAGCTATAATATCGGCGCGATGCAGTGTCCCCGCATTTCAGTTGGAACTCGGCCCACAATTGTCAAATCGGCATAATTTTTTTTTTACTCTTTTCACAATAAAATTTACTAGGACTTGTGTGATGTCGATTTTCGAAATTGTATATAAAATGGGCTTATAAAAAATTGCGAACTTGGACAATATTTTGAAAATTTACCTTCACTTTAGAGCTTTATAAAAAAATAACAAAACTTTTTATGGAAAATGTACATCACACAAGTCCTAATTTCAACATTTATCTTCAAAATAAAAAAAAAATTACCAAAATCGTGTGAGTAGTTACCGCTAAACTACTGAACTACGAATGCATGTTTTGCCGCTATTTTAGGCCTTTTCAGCCCCAGCAAGTGGCGCACTCTGGCGATACGACTTTTTGAGTGACAGTATGGTTATTTATGTTCGAAATAACAATTTCATTGGCCACAGAGTAAAACTGTTCAGCTAATGCAGAACACCACTCAATGCATAATACATGTTTACTGTTTGCTATGAACACGGCAACAGTAAGACATTATGCTATTTGTATAAGCTGTTAAGCTTGAATCAACCATTTCATTTTTCACGCTGAGCCCAATAAGAAACGTACACAGCATAATCATAATCGTGCTTACGATATAAATTCGATGGAAAATGCTAAATTATAGTATGATCTGCAACGGTTATCAGTTCATATTAGGATTACGCCTCGCACATGATGAGAAAACATATTTACTTTATAGCATGTAACGGAACGCAATCTTTGTTAGCCTAGTATATGATACGTGTCAAATTATAACAGACAAAGAATTAAATTTAAAAATTACTCGTTTTTGAGTCGAACCCGGATCATTCGGTTCTATCCGCGCGTTTTCTTTTTGCGCGAGCTGGAGTATCCACGTCACAAAGAACTCGGACTCAATTGCGCAAGGCCATTTAAAAATGGAAAGTAAAATAGTGTTCCAGTTTGGAGTCGTTCTGTGTTTAATTTACACGACTGTCAATACGAAATATCTTAAATATATTGCATTAAAATTGTCTCCACTGGGAATAGAACCCCGGCCGGTCTCCCGCTGTCCGGGCGGTCGGGGCGGATGCTCTTACCAAATGAGCATTGGAGACGGCGTCATGAATTCGGTCTATTTGGTAGTTATATTTTATTATTGGGGTGTGATAGTTAAGTGTCGATATAATCAAATACAAATGGTGAACATTGTGGGCACTACACCCAAAAAAATCAGAACGTTAAAGGTATATTCACGTGAGAAAATCTAAAGCCGATCATTGTACAAACTGTATTCGCATGGGCATATCCTCATTACACATGAAAGATATTAATCTAGGTTTTGTTTGTGCCTTTCAAGAACGACGTGGTAACGCAATAAATTAGTCCACAGCTGTCCCCACCCCCCTCCAGCAGCAAGTATTTCTCTTGCAATTCGGATTTAAAAGCAAAGTGGCTGACATCTGGTGAGCGAAGCGCGAACCCGCCGGAGTAGCATTAAGTTGAGATATGGCCGCTTATAAGTATGTTTTCCTATGGCACTTGCAATGGATCACGACTGAAATAAACACTCAATATAGACAAAACTACACCACCAATTTATGAAATTGAGTTTGTAAGTCTAGTGGAATATCTGTAGCCACATCGTATACATCCTAGATAGGAAAATGTTAATGAAAATAAGCGTGAAAGTTGAACTTCGGGGACGATAACATTTGAAGTAACCCGGAGTAGGGTAGGATGTTTTCGTCGGTTTAATCGGGGAAAAAATATTGTAGGGGACGTTTAAATAGTATAAGATTATATTTAAACTATCTATGAATGAAATAAAATGGTAAGATTGTTTAAAACACGTGATGATGGAGCATCAGCTTGTCATGAGTTCGTTCATTTTTAGGCCTACAAGTGGGCGTGTGTATAGGCCTACACACAGCTCTCAATGTAGGATGTTTTTGTCAGTGAAATCGTGAAAAAATACTGTAGATGACGTTGAAATAGTGTAACATTATTTTAAAACTATCTATGAATGTAATAAAATTGCAAGATTGTTAAAAACATGCGATAATCGAGCATCAGCTAGTCATAAGGTCGTTCATTTCTAGGCCTATAAGTGGGCGTGTGTACACACACCACCTCAATAATTTGTTTGATATTTTCGAGCCTGCTCGGCAACTTATTTAATACAAACTAACGCTGGTCAATACCAATAATATTACGCCCATGGAGAAAAGATTCTGATAACAATTTGTGCACGAAATTGTTTCTCAGAGAGATATAGGCGTTCCGAGGAGGGCCTAGGCCCTAGGTGCGAGTTTCCGAGTTTAGCACATCCCAACGACGTACGTTAGGTTACGGGAAAGAGCTTTTTCCGCATAAATGAGTTAACGAAATGGCTGTAGGTCTAGTCTATTAGAAATTACACGGATGCAAGTAAAATAATGTCCTATAATTTTGTCACACATGGCCCGGAACTATCTGGTATTGTAGGAAATCAAATCGGGACCGATCGGAAAAAGTAGGCCTAAATTGACTCTTCGGAAAAGGAAATAAATATATTTCAAAGAGTAGCAGGATGACTTTGAACATCACAATAGGCTAACTAATATCATAATATTAATTTACATCCTAATTGCATATCACAACATTCACCAATGATTGATTATTGAGCATTCAAATCGTCAGTTTATACACAGCTGCTTAGGGAAGGACTACTCCTAATGCTACTCCGGCCGGCCATGATGCACGTTACGCCCACCGACGGTGCTGCCCCTGGATTTCACTTTAAATCCCTATAGTAAGATATTATTCTCAAGGCCATGCATCGTGTGTAAAGCTGGGCTCCGACAACGTATGCGTGACAAGTCTTTACTTTTTTTTACGTGTTATCCAATCACGCATCATCATCATTGTTATTTGTGAATATTGTTTATTGTGCCATGCAAGTACCTAACCAACATACGGATGACATAAATAGCGGATCAACGACACATTCTGTAGATTTGCCACGTCATCGTCATTAGAAAATTTATTAAGATTACTTTATCAACTTCAAATGATAATTTTGTCTTTCAAACTTGCTCTATCTTAGCTATTATCTTTGCTTTGACATGTTTTTTGATAATTATATTTTTGGGTGTTGAATGTCCTGAGTTACCTGATGGCGGAAAAGGTTCATATTATTTCCGAAGCAAAGTTTTTAAACGGTTACTAGTTACTACAATGAAATCTTCTGACTATAAAACGAGAATCATTAGTGTGCAGGAAAGTAGTACAATAAAGAGATATATACCGATCTGGAACAAACAGACAGACAATGTAAAAATATGGAAACAAATCGGTTACACAGGTGTATATATAACTACTAGGAAAACGCTCAAGTCCCGCCGCGTTGATGGATGAGCTTTTTTTAAAGTTTTTAGTCTGCGTGGGATATCTTTACTTTTGCGAGTGCTTTGTTGCTTTGTTTTGCTTCCCACGCATTGTAGGTGATTGTTGTCAAGTTTCTATTGTTACTTGTCAATTTGTTATTATTTACCGTTAAAAACTTATATTAAAAGCTTTATTTCTATGGATTCTGGGTAACTTTGTCAACTTTTTCTTTCAAAAGGTACTTTATCACCATAACCTTAATGTCCATGTATAATATGAACGTTGTAGCCCCACCCGTTTGGTCAGAATTGGCCCAAATGGCACGAAAATATCGCATACAAATCAAAAAAAACTTATATTAAAAGCTTTATTTCTATGAATTCCGGCTAACTTTTTCAACTTTTTCTTTCAAAAGGTACTACATCACCATAACCTTAATGTCCATGTATAATATGAACGTTGTAACCCCACCCGTTTGGTCAGAATCGGCCCAAATGTCACGAAAATATCGCACTAAAATCGAAAAAAATCGTAAAAGTACGATATTCATGAGAAATATTTCTTCGATTGTACCCAAAAACAATACACCTCTAAGTTCAGAGATTTCGAAGGTCCCCTCAAATTTTCATCAAGATCGGATATGCCGTTTGCCTGGTAGAGAGTTAACAAACAGACAGAAAAACAAACAAACAAAAAAAACAAAAAAAAAAAAAAAAAAAAAAAACCCGAGCTAAATTTTTTGGGGGTCAGTGAAATTGAAGTCTTCGCTTCGCTCATCCAATAACGCTTTTTCCAGTCGCGTTGATGGATGAGCATTTTTGGAATATTTCTGTCGTATGATTAGTGTTTTAAGTGGGATCTCATTACTTTTTCTTTCGTTACTTGATATTACTTATTCATTATACACCTGTAAAAGGCTTATAGTAAAACCTTTATTTCTACGAATTTTGACCAATTTTTTCAACTTTTTCTTTCAAGAGACACTACATCACCATAATCTTTATGTAAATGTAAAATATGAACGTTGTAGCCCCACCCGTTAGGTCAAAATCGGCCCAAATATCACGAAAATATCGCATTAAAAACCGGAGAAAAAATTGTAAAAGTACGATTTCTATAAGAAATATTTTTTCAGATGTCTCTAAAATCATAACATATATGACTTCAGTGATTTTAAACGTTCCTATAATGTTTCATCAATATCGGAGAAGCCGTTTGTCAAATATCACGAAAAGATCGAACTAAAAATCGAAAAAAAATCGTAAAAGTACGATATTTATGAGAAATATTTCTTCGATTGCACCCAAAAACAATACAGCTCTAAGTTCAGAGATTTCGAAGGTCCCCTTCAATTTTCATCAAGATCGCATATGCCGTTTGCCCGGTAGAGAGCGAACAAACAGACAAAAAACTAACAAAAACAAAACACCCGAGCTATTTTTCTTGGGGTAACGTAAGTAAAAAACAAACAAAAAAACACAAAGTCAAATTGAAGTCTTCGCTTCGCTCATCCAATAATAATATATTAAATCTGCGTAATGCTGTCTTCCCGCAGTTCAGCTGGAACTTACTTAGTCCACAATTGTCATATCTGTATAAAATTAGGAAAAATCTATTAACAATAAAATTTACTTATTTAAACTTTATAAAAACATGATACCTACTAAGGAAAAATTTGGAAAATAAACATTTGCTTTCGAATACTAAAAAAATATTACACCTTTTAAAATTAAATACGCAAATTTCACAAGTATTTAAAATTTCGTGACTTGTGTGCGTGGTTGGGTATTGGAACATTAATTATTGTAGCTTGTTAGATTAATATTTTGTCAGCTTGCATTTCATCCATAGTATGTTGATGTAGGCCTACCATATTTTGTATTGACTATGAAATTAGCAACTAGTGCTAATGAATAAAGAACACTAGTGGTGTATCCAGGAATGTCCAATGGGGGGGGGGGGGGGTCAATATGCCAAACAGGTACGGGGTCTGGTGCGAAGCCCCAGCCGCCGGAGGCCTTTTCGAATTTTTTCTCGTATTTGACATTTTCAACGCCTCTAAACACGTTGTAGATGTCAATACATACCTAAAGTGCTATGCGAATCACAAAATTTTTATTGTGCGAAGTCTGACTTTGTAAGTAATTGTAATTACCTATGTAAATATCATAGTTAGGTTGCTCCCTCCTTATATTTTTCTTCAATCGATCACACTCGTTTTTGTTTTTTTGGGGGGGCATGGGGGGGGGGCTTCAACCCCATAACCCATAACCCCCCCCCCTCGCCCCCTTGGATACGCCACTGAAAAACACTACTACTATACTACCTACTACAAAAACAAAACAAAGTTTCAAAATCATGTGTTATGAGTTATGCCCTAACGGTTGACGCGCCCTTTCTCCAAATAAATAAAACAATCTGTTGCAACTTAAAACTGAGCAATCCCATTATTTATTCAGGTGATAATACACAATAGTTCGATATTATAAACTGTATTATTATTTATTTTTAGTGCAACGGCCACTGAATCTCTAGCTGATTTGGGGAAGGGGAGGTAAAATGATCGCTTAGGATTGATTTGTTACATGTGTGTATCAGTAAAAAAAGTATACATTTACTTGATATCTAATTTGATTTTTAATGAATGCTTGGGCTCAAATTTTGGTGTCTTGAGTGGGGTGGTCTGTTTTACATGGCCACACATTCATTTGTTTGAGTACCAAAATAATTTCTGGGAGAAAATATTGGTAAAAGGGATGATAGTAAGCATATCGATAATCCGACAATTTCAATTGGCCAGCGATTTTGGCCGAACGGGTTGAACTTCAACATAAAATAATACTAACACTTCTGAAACTAAAATGTTTTGCTTTGACCTTGATTCACTTTTCACTAACACATTACCCCCTCCCCCCCACACACACACAATCGCATGCAATGTCTGGTCTTTGTCGGCGAAAGTGAACAGCACACACTGGACGTAAGCGAGAAAACGCGTGTGACACACTCACTCACACATAGGGTCCACCCGCTATCTGTCACATTGGGTTGGTTGGGTAAGAGTGAGACATTATCTCTATCATAAACCCTGCATTAGAGTCTCAAAATTCAAGATAAACATTAGAGTATCGTTCTCGATAAACTAAAAGAGAGCGGTGAGCATCCATCAACGCGACTATAGCCTATCATATTAAAACCCAATTAGTAGTTAAAAACACTGTTTTCAATCGTATTCATCACAAGTTTTTCTGTATTGGTTTCTAATATACGTAAAAGTATGAACTCGTTGGTCGTGTGGTTAGAGGCTCTGCTTCCAATGCAGAAGGTCCAGGGTTCGATTTCCGCTGTAGGCAGATTTATCTAGACTTCTGATGTGGATTCGAGTCCATCAGTTCTTAGGAATGTGTAAACGGTGACTTTGGGCTTGGTGTCGTCCTAGCAACTATGCACATAATAAATTATAAGGTTATAACACCGGTAATGAAAGCAGTATAAGATGTGCTTTGTGCTGCGTGACTGTGAAGTAGGGGAACATGCTGTACCTTGGACCACTTTTTACATTTATATGGTTCTGGAGAAATGAGATGATGATTTTGGTTTATTTTTTGTATTTGCTAGAACATGCCTTGTACAAACTTTGTTGATTTTATTGTATATGGCACTTTACAATTATTTGCTATAAATTAACCATTTTAATAATTAGTGCAAAGTGGTCCAAGGTACAGCATAGCGATGTACCTTGGACCATGTAATTCGTACCTTGGACCATGTAATTTATGCCTTGAATTATGTACATAAATTACATAGAAAATTGAAGGATAGGCCTATAGGCCTACTTAATGTTTTCTTTCTTGTTAGTACTTCATATTTAAAGAGTGGGAATGTATAGTTATATTTCTATTGACTAAAAATATTATTAAGGCCAGCCATTTTGAATTATAGAATATAAAAAGAAAAATCGGTACTTAGACCCCCCCGAAAAGGAAAGTAGGTTAGGGGGTTGGGGGGGGGAAGCATGAAGTGCGTTGCCGTAGTCAGCTAGCCCCCCCCCCCTAAAAAGTGGATAGTAGGTTGAGGGGGTGGCGCGAAGTGCCGAGGGGGGGGTCTAGCTGACAACGGCAACGCATTTTATGCTTCCCCCACGGCGCTTTGCGGCCCCCACCCCCCAACTCCACTAATTTCCACCCTTACCTTGCCCTCTTTACTTCGTGGCATTATCTAAAGAAACAAAATGAATTGGCCTACCATGGTAAAGGAAATGCCATGTTAAATGTACCTTGGACATGGTCCAAGGTACATTACTATAAGGTGACCCAAGGTACAACCAAGCACGTAACTTTTTGATTTCACTCCAATTTAGTTTGAGGTTAAGTTGCCTGTTTTATGTAATTGGTATAATTATACATCAAAACATGGTTCTCAGACTTAATAAAGTGTTTTAGTAGTAAAATATCATTCAAGGCTTTAAAAAGCAAAATAGTAACATGCAAAATATTTACTTTGAATGGTTGAAAACACAAATTATTTTTTTAATGATGCTAGGTTTTCTACCACCATCCCAGTTTGGTATAGTCTGACACCTAGTGGCATAATTGACAACTAGAAATTTTAACTATTTTTTTTACCACAAGACAGCAGAGATATCTTGAATGGTCCAAGGTACAACTATGTCCAAGGTACAGCATGTTCCCCTACCTAAACTGTTGTCTTTATACACTACTTACATATAATCAGTGGCGTAACTACGGAGGGCGAATTTGGTCAGAGGGGGGCGAGGGGGAGCGCAACTTTTATTTGAAATTAATTATTTTCTTTGATATTATATAAATGTTGATACATTTTTCTTATTTTGCAATTTTTTCAAATATTTTTTAAGGTTTTTGTAAAACAAATTTGACAAAATACTCCTATCACACTTAGAATCGAATTTTTTGCCGGGGCTGTGCGCTTCGCACCCGTATCAACTGGGGGGCCAACCCCCCCTCAGACCCCCCATTGTTCCCAAACGTGCTCGTTACCCAGGAAAGAGCGTATACCCATAAATTAATTTTTGGATGATACCACTGACTATCACTGTACCAGCGTACCTACATACCCCTTTCACTAGTTGTGCTGATCATTGATCTTTGGAGGATACAACAATGTTCGCTCCGCGAAAAATAAGGGCAAGTTACGCCAATGTATGTAATATACTGACAAGTGTTGGCTCAATGGCTTGACTGATTCGGGAGGTCTCGGGTTCTGAATCCCGTCACAACCTGTCCTGATTATTATTACTGTAGTACTGATTATTATTGTAGTATCGTATGCTAGCATATTATAATAATGCAGTGATAGCAATAATAGGCTATAAAACTTGTGTCCTGACCGGGGATCTTACCCGGGTCTAGGTTATAGCAGTTGAGTGGTGTGTATCCTGTGACCAGATTGTTCTGGACTTGAACCCAAGTCGCGTCACATTTTACTGACAATAATTTCTATGTTGTTGGTCTAGCCTGTATTCAGAATAATAATAACATTATACTTATTTCAAATGTTGCGTAATGTTCTTTATTTGCAATCCCTCATTCCATAGAATAATGATCATTGCATAGAGACAAAAACTAAACATTAATGAATTATTTTGGTTTTCCTCTCATTATGTGATGGGTTCGTAACACTCGATACAAAACATTATGTGAATGTAAAACACTTCTTTATACTTGACGGACGACACGTCATTTTACGCCAGCTCGTGAATGGTGATATTTGATCTCAGTGCGACCTTGGGCAATGTGTGAGCGCATCTCGCGTCCTCTCAAACCTTTCTGCAGTACAAACAGATCCCACTGCCTCGTCGTAAATATACGGCTCGCTATTGGAGGGACAAATTAAAAATATTTTGAGCGGAACTTCTGAGGCCCTCCTCCAACACGTCTCTCCCGCAATCCCCTCACCCATGTCCGTTTCATCTCCAAGATTATGCTTAACGCCTGTGACACCTTAAGTGACATCTTAAACTGTAGGCCTAGGTACATTTTGCAGATTTGCATTCATCTCTGATCGGCATAGTAGGCCCTAACACATCTTTTTATCCATTCCAAATCGCAAACTTCCTGTACCTACCCTTCTAGACTTGACTCAAGGCTCGGACAGATGATGAAACCTTATGATTGAACAAGGTTTGCAGAACAATACAAGTGATAATTCAACTGTTATTAACCCCCACTATGGTAGGGACAATGTGATTTTTTGAGGAGTTTATTGTGTAGGAGGCCTACAACTAGGATGTCTCATGCCTACTGTCTTACTGTCAAGGTGCCAGGGATGAGGCTTTTAACATAGATGGTCCATCTAGGCCTAGGCCTAACAACGTAGTACTAGGGCGTACTAAATTGTGTACTTGCTCCAACGAAAGAATGCAGATGCTTGGTAGTGGTTGGGGTAGAATGAATGCGCGGTAAATGGAATGTCGCCTTTGTGTATGAAAGAGAAATATATCTTTTACCGACGCAAGCAAAAATTATCTGTGCTAGACCACAGTGTTCCTCCATGTGCTAGATCCATGCTGAGCTAGCGTGAATAGAATTGACAAAGTTGTTATGCTGGGAAAACAATTTCGAGCCACCTGCATTCTTTTGTTGGGACCACTAGGCCTAACATTTGGCTTACAGTGTAGGGCTAATGGTAGGAGGCAGGCCTAACCATAGTCAAGAAAAGGACAGGATGTCCGTTTTCTCCACTCTAATGCACCTAGTCCTAGGCATACAACACGGCTTAGTCGTTCACTTACTTGCAAAGATTGTTTCGCATCGTGACGTTTCTTCAACGGTAGGTTTTCCAAGTCAGTGACAGCTATGATCGGAGTCGGTAGCCGTTGGGCCAGAGCTGCAGCCAATATAGTTTCTCCAAAGTCGTCCAATTCTCCAGTAGCCGACACAAGAAACAAAACCGAGTCGGCAACTTTTAAAACGTCGAGTGTTCCATAGAGGTCGCCCACTCGCGGGAAAGTGAACGAGAACCGCTGTTTGAACCTCTGTATGTTGATGTGTAGATTTCTTTCAGTGGATATACTGATTATAGCTTCTGGATCGGCGTCTTGAAGTAGTGCACGAGCATTGTTTGGGTTGATGTCCTCACCAAGCGACACAACAGCAACCAAGAATGGGGCTGTGTGGATAGTGCCCAAGGATCGCTTCTTCACAAGAACCTCGTCGCGTTTCTTTTGACGCAACTGAACAGCTTGGTTGCGACGATCTTCTTTGCGTTGTTCTCTTCTAAATTTTTTTGTACATGTCTTGGCGTTAACTTTACCTTTATTTACGGTGTTCAAGGCACCCTTACTTCTGTGTCTGCCAGTTTTGTGAGATTTGTTTTGTTGTTTGAACGCTCCTGGACGATGCCTTTCTTGACTTGTGGAATCCTGAGCCATAATTTTCAATTAACTCACCATTACCAGTTAATAAAAAACAGATAAACCTGATACACAGCTAAATTCACAGATATTAAACGTGGACACATGTGTATTGATAACACCAAGAAGTGAGGTTAAGAATCTACTGCCATAGACATTGTCACCAACAGAAGGAAAATTCATCATTACTTTTCATCCCTACAACAAATAATGTAACCAAACATTTTACAATTGCTTGACAATTATATTATGAATTACAAATTTTTAGATAGTTAAGGAGACTTTATCTTGCCGTAATTAATTTTGTATACCGTCCGTAAAAAACGGGTTTGACTTCAATAGTGTATTTTAAATCTTCTTGAGTTGGTAAATGAAGGCGCGGCTCATGTGACTGCGGAACTGCGTGTTGATTGGCGGTGATACAGCAACACCTTGCTGTTTGTGTATTATTTTACTTGAAGTTTCTTTGCAATTTCAATTGATTTTACAAGTGACATCGTTACATTGCATATATTGATTATCTCTGGATGATTGCCTGCATTTCAAAAGTAAATTCCGGCCTACAATCCCGAGGTAAGTCTAGGAGGTCTACCTTAACCTCAAAAAGTGCCACGGCCTAGCCTACCTTGGCTAGGGCCTAGGGCCTATTCCCCTATTTTGTATTATAATCGCACGGTTAACCAATGGATGGTTGGTGGCTGGTAGGCCTAGGCTACCTTCTGTTCTGTCTATTTCCTTCCTCTTCTCCAGTTGTTGCCTCATTCTTCCGTACGGGTTGGGCTGATGTAGGTAGCCTAGGCCTAGGCTATCCTCCTAGGAGGCCTAGATCTTTGCTAGGCAGTGTTGGGTCAGTTCTTTTTTTAAATGAACTTTTTAAAAGTTCAGTTCACAGCTCAAATAATGAACTTTTAAAAAGTTCAAGTTCTTTTAAAACCTAAAATTTTGAAAAGTTCAAGTTCGTCTAAAATATGAACTAGGCCTAAGTTCTTTTAAAAGTTCTTTTGTAAAAAAAAACTATTTTACCAAAGGCTGGCGTAAAATCAAGAAAAAACATGAGGAAAAACGAGTTCGAGTACCAAACTCGCGAGTTTGATTCTTACGAAAGTGCTGAGCTGTTTTTGATCGTGTTGATGATTTGTATTACATTCTCGTCAACCAGCTTGTAAAATTATGGCAGATACTTAGCATTTTAGGCTTCAAAGATTTTTTCCAAATTAGTTCAACATTCATATCAACGAACATATTCTTAACAAACTTTTAAAAATTGACTTATTTTCAATATTCGGAAGCCTTGAGTGCTACCACATGAATCTGTATGAAATGCTTTTGAATAAATAAATAAATAAGTTGGCGTGCATCGTTTTAACTTCGTGAATCGTACGTGACCTTGTCATAAACAGCTGAACGTGCGTCAACGTAGGCCTACGATGGAACAACAAATTGTTATTGTTTTTAAGCGTCGACGGCGACGAGTTGACGGCTGCTCGACGCACGGAAAGAACTTTCAAATGAACTTCCTAAAACTGAAAAGTTCGTTCTCAAAAAGAACTTTTAAAAGTTCAAGTTCATTCATTTGAAAAAAGAGTAAGTTCACTGAAAAGTTCACAAAAAAGGAACGCGTTCACGAGAACGCGTTCTTTTTATAAGTTCCTTCCCCAACACTGCTAGTAGGCCTAGCAACTAGGTAGCGCTAGGCCCTACCCTCATCGTGTTCATCAGCATGTTTGGCTTCGTCTTGCTTGGGAAAAAGATTATCCTGTGGCAGATCTTTCTTTCTGAAACCTTGATTGATTTCCTCCCATTAGCCTAGGCCCTACCCTATCATGACAATCTGCATGGGCCTAGGCCTACTTAGTCAACTTAAATATTGGCATAGGGCTCGAGGTTAGTAGTAGTATCTTCTCCTCTGCTGTTGACTATTAGTCGGTGGCAGGTTCCTCCTTCATCTCCCGTTATCTCCTTCGTCGTCCACTCTTCCATAAGTTCCCTGATACCCTTCCGAGCAAGGCCTCTTCATCAAAGGGATTGGATACACAAAGGCCTCTTCTTGCTCACGTCTCCATTTTGCTCAATTCACTCACTCCCTCTCTCCCCTAGTCTGGATACACTTGATTGTATTGTATTGTAGCCTATTGTATTTTATTTGCAGCTGTTAGATTACACTGGTGATGCCGTAACAATTACGGCATCATAACATAAACATAACGTAACTTTGGCAGTCGCTTCAGAGATTTTTGAACCCAATCAACTTCCTTCTCCCCACTATCCCCTCAGAAAGGCCATTCCATTCCACCACCGTCAGTTTATACCCACATCCGTGGTCCATGTACCTCTCTCATATTTCCATGAATGGTCTCCTCAGGCGGCCTATATAGCTAGCTCTTCTAAGATGCCAATTCATCTCCCCCCATCCCTCATGTGCTCTGGACACTTTGTACATCTTACCCAGTCTGTCCATTCTTCTCCTATCCTCAAGCGTCTCCCAGCCAAGTTCCCTTACCATACCCGTAACACTGTCATAGGTCCTTATTAACTGCCCATTAATCATTTCCTCCTTCCACCATTGCCTTTTATTGAGTACCTACCCTTCTCGCAGCTCGTAGCTTACTGCCTTAATTTCACTAATTTCTCCTTTCCTGTACGGGTTCCATATTGCCCGGCCCTGCGTATTCAATAACCGGCCTTACTAGGGTTTTATATGCATGACCCTGTAGAACTCTACTTGCCCCTTTTAATGTACGCATAACAAAATTTAGGCCCCTAAACCCTTTCCTGGATACTTCCTTTACATGATCCACCCAGCTAAGCTTGCTCTGCAACCATACCAAGTATTTTATTCTCTCTACCCTCTCCAGCAGTTTCCCCATTAATGAGTATCCTGCACCCATTCCCGCTACCACTCTCCTCCTCGTAAATCTAACCCATTTGCATTTACTAACATTCAAACTCATTTTGTTTTCATTCACCCATTCACCAAGAATTGTCAGGTCATATGACAATTCATTAGTGTCCCCTTGGTTCCTAACAATCTTGTAGATTACGCAATCATCAGCCTAGCCCTACGTAGGGTTAAAATGCCGTATAGCGCTTTTAAAACGCAAAAACACGTAGAAAAGCTTAGGTACGCGGGAGTGGGGGGGGGGGGGGGGGGGCGCGAACCGCTTATGTTTTAATAATAATGCAAGACTTAGGCGCTTCACGCCCCCCACCCCCCTCTTTCCCGCGTAGGCCCTACCTAAGCTTTTCGTGGAACATCACAGTGTTAAAAATAGTGTTTTTTTGCGTGAGTGAGGCGCTATATGGCATAATTACCCTACATAGGTCTAGGGGCCTCATTAAAAACTAATTAAACCAGTTAATTTTGTTATAGCCCTAGGCCTGCCGAACAGCACCATTAGGTAATCACATTTAAATTAGGCAAACACTGATACAAGAGGTTTCAATGGTGGCATTAAAAGGTTCCATTGCTATTCTTAGGAATCACCTTTATGGTCTAAACATGTAATTTTTTAATTGTATTATTATTATTACTCATTTCTTGTTTTTGTATTTAAATTTTAAACCTCTTTTTAATTGTTATTAATCAATGAATGTTATTTTTTTTCTGTGTCCTTGTGGCAATTGTATTTGTACAACAGAGTTTTGTTTTGTAAAAAATAAAAGTTCTCTCCCTACATCATATTTATTGCAGAGAATTTGAAGAATCTCATCCTGCAGGGGAAAATGGTTGCTGCTATGACGGAGAATTGACTTCTTTACCCATCAGCTTACCTTTAAAAATCGCGGCGCGCTACCCTTAAAATCCATTTATTTTTGCAAAAGGGGGTGCGGAGCGCATTCCAGGTAAAATGTTTACTGCTCCTACAAAAATTAACCGATTTCCCTCAAATAAATTCTGAACTATTGCCTAAATAAATGTCTAGAGGTTATGAACTCTCCAGTAAATTTTTCTTGATGCCAAAATATCACACCCCTCATAATCGTCATAACAAGCAAAATATTGCACATTGCCGTCGCCACCATAGCGACCGCGCCGCCATACCACCCACGAATGCAAACATGCCTTTTAGCATAGAAACGCTCAAACTTGACCTAGATAAAAGCCAAATACATCGTTAGATGCAGCAAAGTGCGTAGAGTACATCGAGCGCAATCTCTTTGTGATTGGACGAACCATTCTCACATAACGACCAGATAATGTAGCGCGCTGTTCCAGCCCGTCGATCTGACGGCCAGGTAATTCGGCGGGCATTATGAACAGCCCGTCGATACCGGCGGGTAAGCTGGTGGGTTAAAGCCCTGTACAAAGTTTAAAGTCTGTGGCAGTGATAAAATAGTAACTTTGACAGACTCAAAAGCAGCAATACAAGCCATAGTCAACAAGGAAGTGGCAGATAATGACATTGCCATTTTGATGATCGTTAAATAAGTGTAGGTGATTGTAATCTAACAATGCACTAATCAATGGTTGCTGAATAAATTGAATTAAATTGAAGGTCGGAGGCTAATTATTTCCAATCTGCCCGTCTTCACATTGCTGCAATACAACCACACAAATTTCCTCCAAATTGACATTTACTTTTCAGGATCACTGGCTTTGATAAGGATTTGGGGTTTATTAATTGGCATTTTCAGAAACTAACCAATCAGCTCAGCCCCGTACACCTCAACGTTC
>JAMZAV010013604.1:0-16467 GCA_024449915.1 Sweltsa coloradensis | reverse complement strand
CTCCTCGCCAACTCTACCCCTAACGTTCCCATCAACATGGCTACTAGGGCATAGGCTAGTCCCAGCTGTCACAACTATCACATACATAACATAATAAACTTAACTTTCCTCTTACATCCTACTTTTAAGTTTCAACTATTATATCTTTAGTATTAATAATTTGACGAAATCCATATTTGTACCAAGTTGTATAAATCTACGGATTAATAAAAACTTGAACTTGAACTTGAACAAACCAAGCCTACATTTGAGCTGTCTCATTGTTTCAGTTTATTTTGAACTAGGCCCTAGAGTAGACAGTTGATAAAAAGACCTGGTCTACATGGTAGGCAAAGGCCACACACATAAATAGCTACAGATAGCTGCCATCGTCTTGTACAGGCCTCAAGCTATGTGAACATTTACAACCGCTAATTGTAGTAGGCCTAGATGACAGTTGACTAAAAGTCTTATGCAGTTATGCTTTGCACGATAGGGCTAGATCTGTGTTTGCCCTAGCCTGCAGGTATGCCTACTCATGCTTTTTGTTCACAAGGCCTAGATTAACAAGCCATGGATAAACATCTAATAAGGTGGCATCCATAGTGTGTATCGAAATTGCATCAAGTACCGCAAAAAGTTTAACCACAATCTTACCAAAAATTTTCAGCAAGGTGGTGAATCCCTTGTTTCAGGGTCGGAACTTATAGTGCACAAACACACGGAAACTGACACAACAAAATCACCTTGCCACTCTGACTTGCGAGTCCGTTGACAACTGTGAGAGAACTAAACTGAGGGCAAAGTAAAACGGTCTAAAACCATTAAACTAAACCCGTAAAATGGGGGTGCCAGTGGTATATCATCAACAATAACTTTTGTCTTTGAATGATGATCCAGGCCATTTCGGATTAGACCCAGGACAAGTTGCAGCATTAGTGTATTTGGTATCATTTTCTTCAGAAAAAATCCTCTTTAACATAGTAATCAAAATCCGCAAAAATCCGACTACAAGGATTTTTTATATGGAGCCCTATTTAAAACTCAATTAATTACGCATTTTTTAATGTAACCAAACTAGTCGAGTTTGGATTCAATTAAAAGCTTATAGCTTCATGTTGACAAATATTGTAGTAGGTGATAACACACATAACAAAAACTTGTAGAAATACAGCCAAACCTTACACACTCAAAAGGAATGAGATCTAAAAAAGGGCCAAGCTCATCTACCCTTCCACATTTGCGCATTCTTAATTCATAAAACGTACAGTGTCCCATAACAGCATCCTCGAAAAGCTTGGCAAAATAGAATTTGCGATTATTAATTTAACGTAGTAGTTTATCCAAGTTTTTTTTGTAATTAATTTAAACGTAAACATGCAAATTCTATTTTGCCAAGCTTTTCGAGGATGCTGTTATGGGACACTGTACGTTTATGAATTAAGAATGCGCAAATGTGGAAGGGTAGATGAGCTTGGCCCTTTTTTTAGATCTCATTCCTTTTGAGTGTGTAAGGTTTGGCTGTATTTCTACAAGTTTTTGTTATGTGTGTGATCTTATTACTTTTTCAAGTTCCATTACAAAATTATTTGTTAAAATATAATATTTTTATCAAAGTTGATTTAATTTTTATGGTATTAGCAATAACAATAGGATGCAAAATATCTAGGCCCGGATTCATGTACATCCTGGGTATAGGTGGTATAACCATGGTATAACGACGGTATAAGGACTGGTTAAGTCTAGGCAACTCACATCCTATTAAAACTTTCCCATGTAACAACAAACGCACAACTAATGTAATTTTACACCTATTTCACTGCACCCACACGAGGGAAGCGATATATCTAGACGGCCTTGACCCACAGCCATGTAAATCATCAGATAATCAGAAGAATATTGAAAATTTTCACCATCTTTTGTTTTACATTTTTATTAAAAGTGACAGGAGATTTCGTGAGTTTATTAAAAGTAAAGAAAAAGCTTATTATTGCCGTAAATTTTGGAATAGCCTAGGACTATCATACCATTGTTTATCTGCATTAGGCTTGTAGTAATCAAAACTAGTTATTTGTGCGGGAAGTGTCAAAACAAGGTTGTGCTGGCCTAGGGTTGGCTAAGAAAGGCCTAGGGCTTGTCAAACATGTATTTATTTATCTAGTCCTATAGCCTAATGGAACTTTAGACCTACACTGTTGTATTATAAATAATTTTCTTCATCTGGGCCTAGGCCAGGGACGGTTTCTGATTTGTTTTATGAGAGTATAATGACACCTTTTCTCGTTCCACACAAAGAAGAAAAATTTTAAATGTCCGCCATTTGTTTACGTATCGCACTTTCCCGCCTAACTCTGCTTATACCGTCAACAAGTGTCAAGTAACTATGGTTACTTGTTGATTATATGCCAAGTGTTTAAGGCTTATTTTAAAACCTTTATTTGGAAGCCTTCCAACAAACTTTTTCAACTTTTTTTTTCAAAAGAGACTATATTTCTATAACCTTAATGTCCATGTAAAATATGAACATTGTAGCCCCACCCGTCTGGTCAGAATCGCGGGCCGACGTATTATATGTTAGCAGTAGCTAGCAGTAGCTAACATCCTTAAAGTGATTTTGAGCATGTTTGAAGACATTTTTTCACCAAGAAGGAATGGTCGTACCCCAATAAAATTTGGCATGTGTTGTCAGGTACCTAAATCCCCTCGATTGTGATAGTTTTCAAGTTCACATCACGTTACATGACGGCTGGGTAACACCTCGAAATCACCTCAACTCTGCTTGGTGTATAAGGTGCTTGAGTGTGTAGCGCACCGCGGCTTGGCTGCGGCGCCCTAACGGGCACCTATATAGATTCATCACACAGACACAGGGGTCACTAGAGGTCAATAACGAGAGA
The DNA here is from genome assembly GCA_024449915.1 of Sweltsa coloradensis. Classification (NCBI taxonomy): domain Eukaryota; kingdom Metazoa; phylum Arthropoda; class Insecta; order Plecoptera; family Chloroperlidae; genus Sweltsa; species Sweltsa coloradensis. The sequence continues at coordinate 13,591 of JAMZAV010013604.1, read as the reverse complement.
TCTTGTTCTTAACAAACCTAACTAAAATTATTCGATTAAGTTCCTCCAGTTGTGACTTTCGATCAGTCACTATGGTGGGAAGCTATGACCATAATAAACAATGAACCAGATACGAGTGACCTTAAGTCAATAGTGTTTAAACGAGAGGGTTCCATCTGCAAATGAGGTTTTTGGGAGCAATTGGGCATTTGACAGCAGGTTCTGGAATCAAATAATTATTTGAGACAATATGCTAAAAATGCAGTCGGACATATTCTCAATGGAAATTCGTATACCCGAGCTATTTGAGTCAATTTCATTGTTGATTCAGCTCTAAATGCAGTGCTATTTAAAAAGATATTCAATATCCCCACCATTTAAGAAACATACAGTCAAGGTAGCATGTAGTTTGACAATGAAGATCTTAATGAGCTGGGTGTAATATTTGAAGACCTTGTGAGAGGAGTTATTTCTGCTGGTAATGCAAATTCATCTGAAGCTTTGATTTATTCAAAAGCAAGATTGCAGGGTCTAAACAAATCTTCACAGAATCATAGAACTTAGAAGTTATGGTTGCAATACATGGACATGGTAGGGCTAGACACAATGACAAAGTTTATTAAAGCCGAACGGACGGGAAACTGGATTCTGCATCTGCAATCTGTTTCAGAAATGGTACCTTATCTTGCACCAGCAGGTATACACGTTTATACGAGAAGTGCTCGATTTTACCTTCAAATGATGAACAAGCTCGAATATCCTGATACACACAAATTCCTTGAAAATGTGATGCGAAGATCTGACCGGTACTGGGCAGGTCTCTCATCTGATCTTGTCAATAACAGAGTTTTATGAAAAGCCTAAGTCAAGAGCTCGGGGTATGACTGAACCTCAGAGAGCAATTTGGGTCTCATCAATGCCTATATTTGCACCGATATAAACAGAACTTTGCAAGCACTTACTCAGATATCATACCACCAGACAAGAGAGCAACACATTAAATCATCGAATGAAAGACAAGAAAGAGATAGCCAAAGCTGAAGAAGATGATATTGCAACTGTTTTAATGTATGAACTATGTAGTCAACCACCAGCTATCTTCGATTCTTACGGGATTTCAGTGAAGGCAAACAAGTCTGTCTTAGCGGCTTAGCACATGCGATATGGAATGTAGGCTATATAATGAATAGTAGAGATTCAATCCCAACAGAATTGCCAACTGGATACATTCAACAAGTTATTGATGGTGGCGCCCTTCTTCATAGAACCCCATGGCATGAAAAATCAACATAATTATGTCGACAGTGTGTACTCATATATATCGTAGGTACGTTACTAAACATTATGGTTGTGCTATTATTGTCTTTGATGGTTACTCAAACTAGCCGTCAACTGCACAAGGATGTTACATAATATGAGATAAAGTCATGGTTGTTTAAGAGTTACTATGCAATTTTAAGGGAAAATAACTATTCCCCCCACAAAATGCTCAGTTCTTAGCCAACTCCAAATTTATTTTCATGCTCACAAATTCTTTGACACAAAACAATTGCACAGTTTATCACGCTAAGAATGACGCCGATCATTTGATTGTTCATAGAGCAGGGAAAAGAATTGTCTCGTACAACTCCAACCTGTGTCATTGGAGAATACACCGACTTATTAGTTATTTCTGCCATCACGCTGACACCAACCACCATGACGTAATATTCCTCCCAGAGCCCAAACAAAGACAAAAAGGAAGACTCTAATTTGGGATACACAAAACAAATGCGATTTTTGGACCAGAAACCTGTAAACATTTATCGATTGCTCATGCATTTCTTAAATGTGACACAACACACAACATCTCGCTTTTGTTCAATGTTGGAGAAAGAATAGCACTCAATAAGCTTAAGGATAGTAACTTGTTTCGTGAACAGGCGGACACGTTTTGTTCCGCTGATGGTAGCCAGGAAATAATACAACAAGCAGAAGCGAAGGCTTTGGTTATGTATGGCGGAAAGCAGAATGAAACCATTGATAATCTCCGCAACAGATTGTTTAGGAAAAATACTGCGTCAGGAACATCGTTTGCTAAGGCTAAATAGCTACAACCTACCTCAGGAGCGATAAATACTACAGATTAAGGGTTGTACTTCCAAATTAATGCGTGGAAAGAAGTATACCTGGATCCCAGGCAAGGCAATGGGGATGGGTTATCAAGAAAGGAAAATTGATTCCAGTATTAAACTGATTTAGTCCTAGCCGTCCATCTAAAATTGGTAAGGTGTTTTGTATAAGTATTAGTATTAGTAGTTTAGGGCGCTTTAACAGCTATGATTATTCGCGCCTCAAAAAAACAATTTCTATAAGTGTGAGTTACCACCATGTATACTTCTTTCGAAGGGGCAGGGTACATAAGGGGAGACGCAGGGGGACAAGGGTGGGAACAGGCCTGTGCTGGTCAGAACAGCCACAAGCGTATGGGCGAGGGCAGGGGTTCCTCCACGCCGTGGTCGTCTCCGTCTGTGTCTTCATCCGTCCGTGTTGTCATTGTCATTGTCGTCGTCGTCGCCGTCGGGGAGGTGGTCAAAGGGAAGGGGAAAGTTCCCCGACGACGACTCAGAGCTCGCCATTTGTTTCAGGGAATGAAACTGCCCTTATCACTGGCCAAACCACGAGAGAAGGTTGCGAGTTGGAATTTGATGTAAAACTGACTGCGAGACTCAAATATGTAGCTGATTTAACAGGATTATAACCACCCGTAGCATATATATTCTAGCAAGTGTTCTATCCTCATCCTTATGTTGTTTTCTTATTTAATTGTTGTAAATTGCAAATGAATAATTACTAATTTGATATCATATTTAATTTGATTTGAACACGGTAATTGTAAGTTATCCAAATTGTAGGTCACTCCAGAATGAACGAAATGCATAATTTATTTGGGCTATCTTGAGCTCGTAGGATGAAAAAGCTCCACATGAAGTCGTAGGAATTTGATAGTAAATTTCCGGTTAGATAACTAAATGAAACTAAAATGCAATTGTTATTTATACAAAAAAATACGCATTAATTGGTATTGTGCAATAAGTAGGGCTGCTCAGCATAATAAAATAATATAATTTTTCTGCAAATTACACCACGGCAGGTCTTACAAAGTTGTGTACCCAACCGGACAGGAGTTCGATACACACACTAGAGCTAGATGTCCTAGCAAGGTAGTAGTGTAATGTAGAATATTAATAAATCACCACGTATTGTACCGAATACACTTTCACAACAGGGGCGCATCTCAAGAATAAATTGAATCAGAGTATTATTGCTAGTAGTTATTAGCAGACAGATTTACAATTTATATTTGGCAAGTCGCCCGCAATAAATTCCGAAACTGACATTGGTAAGTCATAAGCTTCCCGACAGAGCGCCGACGAGGTATCATTGTCCAACCACTTGCGCAAAAGGAGGTCAAAGCTAGGTCAAATGTTAAAACTAGTCATGTATATTTGCGTTTATAACATCATCAACCGTTAGATGTGGCACATAGGAAAAGGCGGTCAACAGGAGTTCGGCGTTAATGTAAACTAGCATTAAATTTTAATTGTTAAATAATAATATATATAACTATATATTATAAATATAATAATTAATGTTTATCGTATTCAGATATGAAGTGAATTTAATTTCTTTAGAGCAATGCACTGAAACTCAAATGTGTATTGTGTGGCTCGTTGGTATTGTTGTTAGAATCTCTGCTTCCAATACAGAAGGTCCATGGTTCGATTCCCGTTAAGTCAGAAGGTTTTAACTGCTGATTTAGCAACGGTGCCGTTTCAGCCGTCCTAGCAACGAGGCACATAATAAATTTAAGTTGTTCTGAATCGGCCTTGTTGATTCTGGCGTTGATCCGCGGGCGCACTGTCCATACTACTGATTACTAGATTTCCTATATTAAAAAATATTGATCTTTGGTTGGTTATCGCTCACTCGTCGATTACGTCGGGGCCTGCAGGGTTGGATTGATCGCTTTAGTTTACTGTCCCCCACTGAAAATCAGTTATATGACTGAGTGGGTAGACTAAATATGAATTTATTTATTTATTATATGCTACGCTATACGCTCACTTCCATGCAAATATAGCCCTACCTCAGAACGTTATTCCTTGTAAACAAAGTTATTTTTACCCACAACAAAGATAAATAGAACGTATTTTCACATTAGGATTGACACATTCGACAGAAATATTAATTGTAAATAAATTATACCGGATACACAAGATAACAACCAATAAAAAAAGTAAGTGGTCATTTGAGACTCCGGATACACATAAAATACATTGCAAATATCGCAAACAAATACACGAAAAAATCTCAAAAATCTCGTAGTTTATATTATAATGCGTCACACATAGGCATGTGTTACACTGGTGAGTTAGGATTATTACACATTATTTACATAGACTTCGAGAATTTTTATTTACACATGTGCACACATAGAATGAGATACATTGAGTTCAACTATGTACATTCACGTACCGTCGTACACTCGCGACGAAATACGTTAGTAATGTGATGTTTGACATACTTTACACGCTCGCCTCTAGTGTCTACTATAACATATAAACGCAGGGAACAATAATTAAAAAAAAAAAAACGGGAGAAAACTAAAGATATGTAAATGTGATCATGTTCACGTTTCATTGGTTTTGTTTCTTGAATTCTTCGGCCACACTTTGCAAGTGGCATTCACACGCAATGAAGAGATGAACTGCATTGCAAAACTACGTTGTAGGTTTTCTACTTAGATGATTTTTTTGTCTTTGATTTCAATTGCTTGGACAAACAGTTTTTGCAAAATTAAAGTAAAATGAAAATCACATTCGAAGTATAAGGTTTCAAGGTTAATCGAGACGGTTGGTACATTGGCAGAATAACAATCCCCACGGTGCAGGGAATTAAAATTATTATTCATTATAATTCATATTTTAGTAATCATAATATCTCTATACATTATAACTTATCCAAGCAAATAGCAATGATTTGGGTACTATACCCGGAACAATATTAAAACTTTTTTAAAAACTTTTTAATGATCTGAACAATTCTTGGAAACATCAAGGTGCATAAGCGATCATGTAATTTTATAATATACCTCCCACGTCCCACTCGCAGGGGAAAAATGACCTATGTACGAGAAATAAGAAGTAATTACATCAGATAAAACAACAAAATGAATTAAATGTGGATGTTTCTTTCCCTAGTTCGTAAAGTACGGAAGAACTGCAATTGAGACACTCTAGAGTGGTGTTTAAATTGCGCCCAAGCCTCTATGTATGATATTATTATCGTTCTGGTAATCAAAACAATTGATGCAACGAGGGTTTTAAAAAATACAAATCATAATTGCAAACATGCATGTTGCATGTAAAAGATGTAATTTCAGTGACGGACTTCAATTAAAGCGATCCGAACCGACGACGCCATCGATTGGCGAAATAACCGGACATTTTAAATCCTAGTTCACAGATTACCATGATTCATCCGCGGATGAGTCAGCATAGACCTAACTACTTCGGAACAACCATTTACAACTTGTTGTTGTGTGCTTCGTTGCTAAGACGGTTTCAAAGCCACACTCTCAGTGGATGTAATGCGATACCCTTCCCATAGATTATGGGTTGATTCAAGTCGGGAATCGAACCAGCCGGAATCGAACCAGCGACCTTCTGCTATGGAAGCAGGGACGCTATCCTTTGGACCAACAAGCCACAAGCATTATTTGGCAGACTTGCTTGCCCCCAGAGCAATAAAATGAAATATTCTGTAATAATAATTCAATCATTACGTAGTGCATGGGTGATGTCTGTCCTATGGATATGACCCCGGGTTGGAATCCCTTCGAGACCGGTAATCCTGAATGAAGGTTTTTTCGAGCTTTTCCTCAGTCGCTAATGCGAATGCAAGGGATTGAATAGCCCTCGGATTATTTTAATTATCCTTTCCGCAAACTACCTTTAGTCACCAGAAGAGGGTCACACCGGTTAAATCTCATGTGTATATCCTACAGCGGGCATCCTACAAAAATGTATTTATTTATGGGTATGACCGGTCGAAAGGCCCGACTACCCTGCGTTAGCAAACGATGTTATTTTCTTTATCGTGCTGAAAGAACGCTACACGATATCTAAAAAATAGAATAAAGGTTCTGTTTGGTACTATAATTACATAGACTAATCGTAAACAATATTTGCTTAGTTCTTACAACGCGGGTAATTATGTAGATTGGTTGAATGGGAGCACTACAAACCTTGCATTGCGGAGAATCAAAATTATAATCTACTAATTAAAGAACGCGATATACATATTATTTAGGCAGTCTCAAATTCTGATGTAGTCCGCGGTCGCAGTCTCGCACATAGGGACGCTGGCGAATTACACTAGCAGGACGCGGATTCGAATCCCGCACAAGGCATAGGTTATCTGTAATTGTTCTTCACTCTCGTCTATCACCACTCATAGTCCGAATAGCATGATGTCAATAAAAGTGACGTTGAACAACAATAATCATCAACATTAATTTCTGGTAGCGAATATTATAGAATTCTTACAACGATGTAAAAAGCTGCACGCAAACCTCAAAATAGCAGATTGTGTTTATGTAATCTGATGACAAGAACATCCGGTGTCCAGATCCCGCCTACATTACCTCCCCTACTTGCTTCAAAGTAGACACGATCAAATTTCACAAGAGAGTGCCACCAAATGGAGCCAAAAGTGTGCTTTGCAAGGCGTTCGTACTTTTCAAACTACGTCTACATTTTTCGTCCGATTTCAATAAAGTTTTTTTTATTTTACTCAGAAATGAACTGTTATTCTACGTACAAAGCCTGATTTTGCAAGTTCGCTCCTCTTTGGTCAAACAAGGGCAGTAAACTTTGACCGGAAATGAACATTTTCTATGGACTTTGAGGACTCATGGGAGAAATGTTTTGACTTAAATGAACAAAAGGGCTATGTACGAGAAATAAAAATTTAGTTATCTATCGGAGGAAAAAAACAGAATGAAAATATAATGATTTCCCTGTCCGTAGTTTGAAAAGTACGAAAGTACTGCACATGGCACGATCGGAGTGGTATTTAAATCGCACCCAAGCCTCTTAACGAGGGAATGAATTGCTTATCTGTCTGCAAGGAATGCAATGGAATCAGCTGTAACAAATCCCATTCATCCGAACAAATTACTGATGATAATGATAATATGGACTTGTAACATAACATAAATAACATGAAAGAAGAAAATCATTGATAAGAGTAATACAAATCATTTTTGGAATTAAATAATCAATTATAGCAATGTAATGATTAAAAATGTATTCGTAATTAATAACTGATATAAAATGTAAGTAATTATTGACCTCTAGTGACCCCTATCTAATGAAGCTACATCACTTACTACAATATCTGTCAACGTGAAGCTATAAGCTTTCATTTGAATCCAAACTCGACTAGTTTGGTTACATCAAAAATTGTAATGTGTAATTGCTAATTTGGTGCTAATTATAGCTCCATAGAAAAAATCCTAGTCGTCGGATTTTTGCGGATTTTGACTATGTTAAAGAGGATTTTTTTCTGAAGAAAATGATACCAAAAACACTAATATTGTAATTTGTCCTGGGTTTGGCCGATTTTACTTATATGTCTTAGATCACGATGCCCCGTCAGCCACCCCAGCAGGTCAGACAAACCCCGTTAGTTTTGTGTTTATGATGTATATGTAGAGATGTGCAAAAATGGTTTTTAAACCCCTTAGCATACCATTAATACACACTTGTTTTGCCATGAAATAACTATTTAAAATCAAAATTGTGGGGAAAAAAATAAATTCAAAATTTTCTTCCCCTTTTCGTATTTTTATTTTTATTTTATCATATGACAAGGGAGCGTACTATCACCAATACTATTTGCAGAGGCGGCTCTACCATAAGGGCATTGGGGCATGTGCCCCTCCTACTCTTCCCGCCAACAATTACTCACATTGATATTGATATTGATATTTATTAGCCATCTTTTTGCACTCATGTGCCAACACAAGTATACATGGTAGGCGAGTATTAGACGTTGTCATCAAGAGTGGTTGAATATAATACCTGGTTATAATAGTATAAATGTACAAATCATTCTACAAGTGTAAAGCGTCAATAACAAGATAAAACTAATTAGGATAGGCCTATCAGTATCTTGCAAGATATCACATTTCTAAGATAATGTAAAATACATTACAATGATTAAGTAGCCTACATGTACAAATAAGTTTCCCAATGTAAAACAAGTCAATAACAAGATAAAACTATAATAAGGGTATATAACCCAGTAGGCAATAGTCATACTCTTACAAGATATCACAGTTCTGAGCTAATTTAAAACACACATATTAAAAATTACATAACTAACAAGTACAATACTAATACACACAACTCACATGGAAGGAAGTCCACAGATCAATGACTAAAATACTCTGCAAGAGAGTAAAACTCTTTTTCCAGCAGCCAGATTTTGACACTATTTTTAAAACTACTTTCACCTAATCTGCCTTTTATATTATTTGGTAAGTGATTAAAAATTTTCCTTCCCGCTTGGATAGGGTCACTATCTGCTAGCCTAAGCCTAGTTTGGTCCTGGTGGAGATTGTCTTTAAGTCTAGTGTTGTGGGTGTGCACATTACTGTTCCTTTGAAACAAGGTGGGATTTTCATTGACAAAGCATGCCATTTCAAGTATATAAGTACCAGTTATAGTGAGAACACCTAGAGTTTTGCGAGTTGTAGACGTCGTGGTACACATTTACATAAAATCAAATAGTTTGTATTTTCAATGTGAACGCGCTCGCGGTAAAGAAACAGCGAACAACGCTCGACTCGAATGAGCCTTCTATGGGCTAAACGGAGTTGCGCCTGCGCAGTCAGCTTTAGTCGGAAATAGCCGAATCTTTGCTTCGCAATAAGCATTGGAACTCCGGCAGGATGGGCAAGATTTTAGTCCGCCCAGAGCTGTTGTCAGGAGACGTTACGCCTTACGCGCTGCGTTGTGCGGGTGTGTTGTGTTATCTTTGGCAGCGTTTATGTGTGGTTTATATCTGTGGTTTTAGCTTAGAGGTTGTGAACAGTGAACAGGACCAGAAAATGAATGAGGTGAGGTATTTAAACGAGGAATTTGCCGTGTCCAAAGAAAGAAGAGTACAACTTGACAGGCATTAAAATACACAGAAAAATATAGACAAATTACCATTTTTAAATGATAACTGATTTGTGCCCAGGCCCGTATTAACCATTAGGCTAACTAATCTCTAGCCTAGGGGCGCAAGCTCTCAGAGGGCGCATTTTTGTTGCGCCCTAAAAAAATATTGAAAATATTTTTGTGTTATGTGTATAGTTCTCCCTTGCTCAAATCGCTGTAAAGGCTGTCTTGGAGCTAAATATATGCCAAAAAATTTTTGCCTCCGCCGGCTGGGGCTTTGCCCCAGACCCCTTGTAGCCCACGCAAGTCCATTCGAATATATTGTGCTCTGCCTATTTTAAACCCCACGAGCCGCCACTGACTATTCGACGTTGTAATGGATGAAATGCTGCGCAGGGTACACCCAAGAGAGGTAACAGAAGAAGAAGTAAAAGATCAAGATACCAGAACAATGATCTATGCAGACAATATCGTGGAATTTGGAGACAATGGTGAAGAAGTGCAACAGAAGGTGGATAAATGGAATGAGGTGACAGAAGAATTTGGAATGAAGATTAGCTTTAAGAAGAGTGAGGTTTTAGTGATGCAAAGAGTCAAAAAGTCTCAAAGATATAAAGATAGGATCACACTGAGGGGAGTAGAACTGGAGGAAACAGATGAATTCCGATACCTAGGAAGTATTGTGACTAATGAAGCAAAAGTAGGGAATGAAGTTAAGCGGAGAGTGGGGTTGGCAGAAAAGTTTTACCAAAAGATCAGAAAGTTAATTTGGAATGAGCATTTCCCTAAAAAATGCAAAATGTTCCTTTATAAGATGTACTATCTACCCATTTTAACATATGGTGCTGTAACGTGGTCAATGGGCTGGAAGGATGAAAGTGCTATACAGGCAGCTGAGATGAAGTTCATACGCAGTGTTGTAACCTTTATGTTCTGATATAAGACAATTTAAAAGATATTAAAATAATATTTGTTTCCCGCCTTTCAAATTGTATAATATTCTGAATAATTAATTACATATAAATAATAACTTTAATTAACACAGCCAATAATATTTCATTTTATTGTTGTTATGACAATTTATCAGCCACGCGTAATAAATAATAACTAGTGTTTGTGCTACGTATCCGCGTCGTCATGGCCAGCTGCGCCGATTACGTAATCGATGCACAGTGAACACAAACACACACATTTTATCTGTGGGAATGGAATTTGTTATCGTTCACTGCACTACATTATCAGCAAGTGCACCCGAACTCTAGTCATTCAGTGACGTCACACATAGCTTGTGGAGTGTGGAAACATTACTTTTATCAACATTTGCGCAACACAACTTGCACGTGCGTGCATAAATCTCCGACTGAATGACAGTCGCAGTCGACTTGTGTGTGATTGGTATGCATCTTTTGAATGGTTGGTATCAATAAACTATCTGAGTTTCATCATGCAATTATGTCACGTACTCAAAGCGTGAGAATAAAAACTTGGAGAAATCTATATCTAAAACGCAAAACCCCTCTCTGAATACCCACACTTCTGCCTAATCACCATGGGCGTCAATAAATTAGACCAATCAAAACACTCAATTTCCGTGACTACGTCACAGAATCATCAGTCGATGTGAACGCGAGCGGAGAAGGCTGCTTCTTCTAGAACACACTTACTTGGTCTCTCGAGGAGACTTCACGTCCGGGTTGGGGCTCTAGACAGGGCGGATCAACCAGGAACTTAAAAAACACATCTTAGAACTTGGGCGAGAATTTGGAACTTGGAACTTGGGCGAGAACTTGGAACTTGGAATTGCAGGACGTCTCCGGAAAGAATTGCCGGCTTGACCCCTGGACCTGGTCAATATCTACAATATCTACAAACCTACGAATCGCGATAACACGGTAAAACAAACTTGCTATCTACGAACGAACTTTAAAAACTTTTATAAAATGGCTGGCTTACTTTAATTATTGAGAACTTTTAATTATCTGAGAACTTTTATTATTGGGAACTTTTGAGAATTTAATAACATGTTTTTGTAATTGTAAATGTAACATAACTTGATTTGATTCATTATAATTAATTGTATTTTGAAACTGGTTTTGTTAATTTGTGTTAACCTTTCGTTGTCTGTCTGTCCCACTCAATATTTTATTTCAGTTTTCTATAATTTAAACTTCAGCAGTTGGCAAGACTGCCTACCGACTTGAGCTAGACCGGCGCACTACAAGGTTGGTACTTGTTTTTCTGACAGCTGTGTGAGTGACAGTGAAATTGTTTGATTGTTTTTTGATTTTGGATAAACTAAAGAAGCTTTTATTATTTTATTTGTTGTGGGAAAGGCAGTTTAAGCGACAGTGTGGCAGGTGTGACAAAGTTGGACAAGATACAAAGTAGTATGATAAGGAAGAAAGTAGGAGTAGAGAGCTTAAAGTTCAAGATGGGAAAGGAGCGACTACAATGGTATGGACATATGAGAATAATGGAGAAGAATAGAATCCCAAGACAAGCATTTGAACTAAAGAATGATATGAGAAGAGTGGGAAGACCTCGAGATAGATGGCAAGATCAAGTACAGGCACATGTGGAGGAGAGAGGAGTGGGTAGTGGTTGAAGAGAGAGAAAGATGGTGGGAGGACAGGAAAAAGTGGTGAGAGTTGGGTGTTACGACAAGAAAATGAGGAAGATGAGGTCCCGAGCTTGGCAGGCCGGTTGCTAAATTCGTGATGCCCAAGTTTTAAATGGTGGAAACACCTTAGAGCATGGATAGTTGGTAGAGGAAGCAAGCCAACGTAGCGACCGCTGCGAGACGGACCCAACATCGAAACGAGGCAAACCTTGTCGACTGAGGTTAAGGCGGCGCGGTGATTCTATGAGTCTGCCTCGGAACGGGTGCACATTGAGCTTTCTTGTAACGCAAATATTTGAACATTTTCGATGCTTTGCATACATTTACACTGTCTACAAGTGTGTATCAGTACAGTCATACAATAATAATTCCTAAATAATAAATAAAATAAGACTCAGATAGCCTTTCAAAGTGAGATAAACAGTTTGAAAAACCCTTTCAAATTAGCTTTTCTCCCACTGAAAATCAGTTTTGTGACTGAGTGGGTAGAAACCAAACTCTAATTACGAATGGGATTTTTTAATTAATTTTTTAGTAAGTGTTAAAAAATAGACTTATACACTTTTTTGCTTTCTTCTTCTTATTTCTTTTCCACCATTAACCATTTATGAAGTACCTATATGAACACATTTATTATTATAATCACATTCCCAGTATAATCAAGGTAACACTTATTGTTAACGTTGATGATTGGCACTATTGGGTACTCAATGCTGGGTGGAATTTACTTTGCTGTAATAACTTTATTGATTTTGTAAAAATTTACTATTAGAAAATATTCCTTGACAACTCCTATAATATGGGAAGGCAAAATAAAATACAAATACAAACCAAAAACAGCTAGCTTATATTACTATTTTAAATATTTTCTAAAGGGGCTATTACCTCAAAATTAAAAAAATATATTTAACTGTGATTTTTCACGAATATTTCAATTTTTTTGAAACAGAAATTTGCGAAAATTATTGTCTTTAAAATTTTTTTTAATTGGCTTGAACCTGCTTTTTTTTTTCATATAGATACTAGAGCTTCATACCAATTTTAAAAAGCCCCTTTATAAAATCATGTCTTTAAATGTGCACAAAATACTCTCAAACACACAAAAATATTCATTCTAAAATCACACCCCCTTTTTGGTATAAAAAGCATATTTTGACCGACCAATTGCCCAAAGGGAAGCCCCCTTACTGTCTGTGCTGACTGTTGTGCCCAGATGAATGGGTGTGAAGTAACCTTTCTGATGGGTGACAACATGCTTGCAGAATTACTTCTTGCGTGGCCCTACCCACAGGTTTGGTTATGTTGTGAGTTTTGGTTGCATGTAGTTAGCTGATTTTAGTGGCCACCATCCGCCTGAAGAGTCCCAGAAGGACGAAAAGCGTCGTGGATTAAAGGGAAAAAACTTTAAATTAGCTACAGTTGTCATCAGCAGGTGAAAAGTTTTGTCGCCCCCAGCCCCTTTAGGCTGGGCTTTTTGTTCTCTATGCTTTCCCCAACCTGTGAACCCTTCCCCAATCTAAACTAAATAGCCATTTGGCTTTTCCAACTAATGAAAACAAATATAGAGAATTTACCAGAAAAGGCGTAAGTATGTCAAATGGGCCCAAAATTTTTTTGGATCAAAAACCCAAGTCACGTGCAGTAAGATCGTCCAATGATTTCATTGGGAAAATTTTGCGATGGGACCTAGCTCGAAAAATACAAAGTTTGACATTTTTTGGGGCATGTGAACCAATAATTTTTTATAATTTGCAAATCATTATAGTAGGGCCCAATC